>JAAGNO010017988.1:11091-39710 GCA_033439905.1 Ceryle rudis
GAGGTGAGGTGCTTAATTCTTTTTCTTTACTGAAGAGAGAATTTAGTACTGCAATCTGAAGATGATTTTTATTTTTTTTTTTGTCTTAGAGATCCCTTCTCCTAATGTTTCTCAAACTCTATAGACAACTAGTGGTTTGTGAAGCTATGGCCGTGGACAGCAGAAACTTCCTGAACCGGGAAACTACGTGAGCTTCTGGTTACATTAAATGTGCTGTCTATAGGTCTTTTGGCTAATGTGTATTTATAACATTTTGTGAGGAAATTTGGGCAGTTACCAGTGAGTGTGTTGGTCTGAGGGGTTGTGTAAGAGCACTTGATGCTGCCTGTCTCAGGTAAGCATGCTGGTGCTCCATAGCACTAGAGACCCTGGTGAGTGAGGTTTCCTGAGCTTTTTATGGGAGTTGGGTGCTGGATGCCAGTTCCAATTCCATGGTAAAATGCATCTGTAGCTTCTGGGAATAGGGCTAAGTAGGTGAGTTGAAAATCTTGAACTTGCTGAGCACATTTTTAGGACAGAGAAGTTTATCATAATTATATCAAGTCTCTACAATTTTACCCAGAAGGTTTTCATGGCGTCATGATGTGTAGCTATATAAAATTATTAGTGTGAATTTGGGGTATGTGCAGACTAAATCTGCTTCTGGACTTGCGTGCTGGGATTCACAGAATGCAAGCATTTGCATTTGATGTTTTATGGGTTTGAAGGATTCCCTCCACTGTGGTGTTCTTATTTCCTTGCTCTGTGTGTGTGTATATGTATATATGTGTGAAGGAACCATCGAAGAAATTGTGCATATAGACTTGGTGTGTGAACCTCAGTAGATGATGTTAAAGCTCATGTGCTTTATCTTCCAACTGTGGGATACTTAACTGCAGCCAGGAAACTCCACTCGTGGGCAATGATTTTCTTGAACTGCTGTAACCTGATCATGTTTAGTCTAGTACCTGTATCCTTAGCAACCTCTGGTGAGATAATAGAGGGATATGGGTAGTTTCAGAGTTTGTGCTATTCATATATTATTCTCATGCACATTTATTCCCTCAGTTTTGTTAAGGTTCTAAGTAGCTTCTGCTTTGAGAACCACAATTCTTGGATTGTGATTGAGAAGCTTTATAAAAGAGGGCTCTGAATTTGGCATGTTAGGTTTGATGGTGGTTTCGTTTAATTTGTTTTGGTGGGGTTTGTGTTAGGGTTTTTTGGATTGAAATTGTTACATGTCTCATCTCTGACATGTGGCCCTCAAAACCTCATTATGAGGTAATTTGATTATTTTAAATGCTGTCTCTTTCATATTGTTCCTTTGGCTGGAAATGTGCTTGTTTTCTGTTTCTCTGTTATGTGAATAGTCAATGGAACAAAAGTTCTTGTAGTTAAAAAGTTTGAAAACCTTTTAAAAATGCATAATTTTTGACTTGAATTTGCTTAGATTTTGGATATATTTTGGTTCTGGCATACGTTTTAACCAAAATCATTGCAGGTACAACATTGGAGCACCTCAAATGTTCAGTTTGTACCACTGCAAAGTATATACACCTACGCCACAAGTGTTCTTGAAACTACAGATGTGTTTCTGAGCTTAGGTTTGTTCTGATTTTATTTTACACTCTTTGACCTCAAATCTTCTCCAGTACTGCAAACATATCCTTAGCATGCGGTCGTGTTTTCTGATGGTCACTTTTTTTTGTTGGTAGCTTTGCCTTTTAGAGAAGTGAAAATGTTATCCTGGCCTTATTTTTCTGGCATTCTAGAGTAAGAGCTAAACCAAAGTGTATGAAGAAGAAATGTCTGCTGCTACTATTCAGTAGTAAACTATTAAAGGTTTATCTTGAATGATCTCACATCAAAGTATAAAGCAGAATAAGACTGCAATATAGTCATCTTTTAATTGTATACTCACAGTGATACTTTTAGCTTATTAGTGTGAGAAGATTGCTCATATTTAATGAGACTACCTATGAAACAGCGGAATAAAATGGTCTGCCGCTACTTCAGCCTGATTCTCATTAAATAAATTGATATTCTGTGGTGGATTGTTGAGTGACAAGTATTGCAAATGAACTTGAAGTTTTCCTTAATGACTAAGCTTTCTTGCCTAATATGAAAATGAAAGGCTGCGCAGGAGTGAGCGATGTTGTCAAACCTGTCATCAAGTTCTCGGAGTTGGTTTGAGTACTTGTAATGTTCTTCCTTTAATTGACTTGGAAATTTGCAGAGGGGAAAAGTAATTTTTAAAGATAGTGGAAGAATTCAGCTTCGTAGCTAACTATACAAAGGGCTAAATATTTGATTATGGGTTTATTGCCTGCTTAGAGCATTTGGTTTACCTTTGTCAACTTGTGTTTATATTTTTTTTGCATAGGACTCAATAAGTTACTGAAGAATCTAGAGACCTTTGGGAGTTTTTGGAGGTTGAACCTAAAAAAAAAATTAATTATTCCTTTGTTCTGTTGTATGTTGTCATTACCTGAATGTCACCGTTTTTCTTATTGTCAACAAAAGGAAAAAAACCTCCACCCCGCTAATAAGGAAGTCTAAAATGGAAACATTAGTGTTTTGGCAAAGGACAACAGCAATCGTTGTAGCAGTTTGGTGACAACAGGTTGGAAATTAAAAAAAAAAAAAACCCAAACTGTAATTTTCTGGAAATCATCCGTCTGCTGCAGAGGTGGTAGTTAGAAAGCTAAAGCATGGAACAGCTCTTCTTATGTCCTAATAATCATCTGTGGAAAAAACCTGGGAAGCTTTGGGAGCACACTTTGTACTGCATTTCTGTTGTACTCTTGTGGTGAACTGTGGTTGATGTCATTGTAATGATATGTAATTCTGAACTACATTTTTCTGATTGGTTGTCTCAGCAGAATTAACTTTTAAGTGTAACTTGTGAAACTGTTGGATTTATACAATTGCAAGGACAGATGGGTAGGCAATGCTATTAAGATGGCAGATGGCTCTCTTTTACCTTCTGCCAAAGAAATTCCCATTTCTGATGTTTCTTTTAGGAATTAGCATATTTTTCACTATTGTGTACTTCACCAGTGATTTCCAGTTGAACATCAGGAACTGTATGAAGAACCAGAGTATTGCCCTTAGGAAGACTAAAAATTCATGGTATAGAGGACTGATTGCAGAATTGTCTCTTGTCTTTTAAAAAATGAGAAAACTATTGAAATGATGTCAGTAATTCTTTTTATGTGCTTGTAACACTGCATCCTGTATCAAACCACGCACAGGATTCTGAGGGTGATCCTTTCACCAGCTTCCTCTGAATCCGAGGAGAGTTTAAATTGGTCAGAACGTGGGAGTGAAGTCTATACTGTAATGTTGACAGATAACAGTCTATAAAATTGCCATTTCCACTACTTTCTGGAAACGTGCATGTAACTAACAATTACTTGTACACTTTTCACATATGGTATGACATCACACAGCCAGTGACCCCTTTAGGTAATCTGTCAGTGTTCTATCCCCGCTAACACTGGAGCCCATGGGAAAATGACCAAGTATGGCACAAACATTTGATGTATGTATAGCATTGCCGTCACTCATCCAGGCAGTGCTGAGCCAAATAAAGATAACTTGGACCCCTCTGATCAATATGAAAAAGTCTGTGAAATACTAGGAGTAATTGATGCTAAAACCATCAAGTATTTTTTTATGGGTGGGTAAAGGTAATGGTGATGAAAGTTAAAAGGCTATTTTGCTTTTTGTCCAAATTTTGTTCAGATTTGAAACGCTGTATTCAAAATTATTTTTTAATCATATGACCATAAAACATCTACAGTGCTCTTTAAACAATATTAATTCAGACAGGTGGGGTTTTTTTTTGATAGTTGGGGAATAATGTGCAGCTTAACTGCTGCAAAATACTTATTGAGAAATGAGCCGTGCCTGGGATGATGTATTCCCGTCTGCAGTGAGATTTGTAAGTGATGCAATTACTGTTAGTGAAGAAGGCGTCATGCAGAGGAGATTACCAAATTGATCTCCTCTTAACGAAATTCTGACGTAGGATGCTTGCCGTGGTTCCTGGTTTTCAGATGTACTGCTGTAAAGGTGCTACATACTCTCCGTGAAATAATGATCTTGTAATGCTTGTTCACCTTTCTCAATGTCTTTGCGTGTTCCTGAAAGGGATTATCTGTCTGATAAGCTCCTTAGTTGCCCTGCACAGGCCTTTTCCTTCACAACTATTCCCTCAAGTTATTTATGGGTACAGCATTAACAACATCTGCCGTCTTAGAGGGCTGAAATGTATATTTATATAGGCTTTTACAGGCTCATTTGCCTGCTAAGGAAATTCAGCTATTGGATGTCTTTATATGAACATCTTGCAAAATTTAGAGTCCCATGGTATGTTTGTTTCATGAGAGCAATGGCCCTGCTTTTTTGTTGTTTGTTTTTTTTTTTCTTCGTGTCTTTTACTACATATCTACATGAGACAGTGACTTGTGAACATAAAGAAAATGCAGCATGACAAAAGAGCAAATAGAGGGGGGTGAGGATGGAAGGAGACCATGTGGTTTTTTTTACTTATGGTATCAAAAATCTGTGAAAGCATATTAGCCATTTCATTTTTTTTATGATGTTTTGCCATGACAGTATGGAATCAACCTTCAGGGGATAGAAAATGTCCTTGTGCTGCACAGAATTACTCATAAGAACACATTAATTTTAGGAGGCAGATGGTAATGTTGAAAGGATGATTTTCTGCTATAGTTACCTAGTATACATTTACATTTAACATCTCTTCGCAAGAAACTCTTTGTAATGGGGACTGCATTCAAATTAAATTATGCTATTTGGATGGACAGTAAAAAGCACATGTAAAAGATAGCAATCTCTGAAAAGGCTACTTAACAGAAAAGCAGAAATTATCACTTCAGTTTTAAGTCTCTCTCATGTAGCTTAAGGTCACTTTCACATTAAATATTCAGGCTGCTGTTCCTTCCATTCTTAAGTGTGCCTGAAAGCTATCATTAGTTACTGCATAGATGTACAAATCTTCTGAGGAATTTCTTCAGCTATTATTTCTGTGCATAAGCTGTTCTTCAAGAAATTGCTAAACTATTAATACAAGGCTATTTTAAAGGAGTCTATCCTAGCTCCTCTTACCTTTCTGGCAAAAATAGGAAATACACCTTGGATTTTTTTGCCTGAAGCAAAAACGTAATTGCTGTCTAACATTTTTTGAAGCCTTTCTTACATTCTTACTTTTAATGATGCTTGTTTCGTGTACTTTTAGACTTTCCAGTATGCACTCTCCTCACGAAGCTTTTCACTGTTGAAGTAGCATAGCAGCCTCGATCTCTGGCATCTCTGTTAGAATGACAGAGTGTCGCTGGGTAAGAGAATAATTTCAAAAATGACTAGTGAGTTTGGATGAAGTAATTCTGTGCATTTTATACTTGTAAATGATGCTAGATATTTTTGGATGTTGTTAACAAGTTTTGACATGGATATCACAGAAGAGCTTATTTTGGGATCATTAGGTAAAGTAGAATCTGCTTCTGAACAAGTCAAGAGGTTAAGAGATTTGTAAACTTAGAATTTTAGAAGTGCAATGAACCATACTAAGCAAGCTCTTCTGATTTGAAAGAAGGGAGGTTACCCTTTGTTGAAGGGGAAGGGGGGGGGCGGGGGGATGGGACACACACAACAAAACCAAAACTGCAACAACAACAACAAAAAACCCAAAAGAGTTCCTCTAGAGGAAAATGGACAAATGAGAAACTTCCTCAAGAAACTTTGATACTTTTCACCCAAATTGTGAACCAAAATCTTGTTGAACTGCTCATGGCGGAAGAAGAATGGGAAACACTAGCTCTCCTGGATTGTGGAGGAATGGAATATACTTCTGAAGAGGAACATTCTTCTGTCTGCACAGAATGCGTTCTTGACACCTTTCAAACTCGGGAGGAGAAGATGCTCCTTTTTTTTTTTTTTTTTTTTTTGGCTTAATAGTCTTCTGGATATTAAAGAAGAAATTTTGCTTATCCTGAAGGAACTGAGTAATATTTCTGCCTAGTCTCTCCTTTTGATTGCCTTCCCCCCGCAACCCTTAGGCAGGTTACATTTATAGGTCATAAAGAAGCACCAGCCAAATACAAGGCAAGCTTATTAAGCAGAGGAGTAACATATTCTTCAATATTTATGTTGAAAGGAATGTAGATACTTCTAAATACTCATTGTAAGCTTTGAACTGTGATTCTGGTATCCAGTGATTGAAAATTGCCAGTATGTTCACTGTAGAGCTGAATAATTGATTTAGCTTTGTAGGCTAAATCATAGATAACCTTTTTTCAGGTTATCTACCAGAGGCATTTTTTCTTAATTTGAATAAATGAAATGTACACCCTTTCTTTTTTAATACGTTTTTATCCTACTGCTGCCATACACACTCAGTGCTAACAACTTTTCAGGTAGAATGGCAAGATGATAGGATTATTAAAAAAATAAGCGCTTCCAGCTCCCCAAAAGCTTGGTCACATGCAGGCAAAATTATCCAACTATTCATGTCAGTTCTTAATTAATAATTACCGCTTAGAGGTGGGTTGTTTTTTGTTGTAGGTTTTTTTCTTCCCCTTCTGATGATTATGACCATAATGTGGTTTTCAACAGAGCTACCTTCACAAGTTGTCTAGCCTTAGTGAAAATGCTTTTCAACATGTTCACTCTACTGGCTGTTTACTGATGGGCTAATTTCTAGGGTTATCTGAAGAGCCAAATAATTTTAACAGAGTTAGACAAGCTTTTCTGATCAAACGTTGACTTGCTCCTTAAGAGACTAGTCCTTGGCAGCTTCTGGAATAGTTTGTGAACATAAGAGTCCTCCATGTTTCAACCTCATCTGAATCTTTGGGTGGCATTTCAGTCCTTTTGATACTTGAATTGCCTTCCTTGAGTCCAAATGTGAAATATTTGCTTTTGACAGTATTTTTCTCCTGGTGTTTTCCATTTGGTTCTTCACTATTTTCTCTGGCTGTTGGGTTTATCTACTCTGTAGTAGTAAGCATGGCCAGTCCTTTCAGGTTCTTTTGCTGCATGACAGTTGTTTCTTCTTCAGCTGTTGATTTCAACTTCCTTTTAAGATTTATCAGTGCAAACCAAATGTACCCTCTTAGTGAACATCCTTTTAAGAGCACTGATGTGCTGAAGCCTTAATTCACAATTAAGTAGATAGTAGATGGAAGGGTTTTAAAATGCACGGATATGCAATGTTTAATTGCCATCAGAATACCCATTTTAAGTTTGTGTTAAAACTCAGATTTTTATTTTGTATTTTTAGAACAGTTAAAAAAGAGCTAAAGGAGTAAAATCTTGTTACTGATGAGTGAACAATTTTGTTCAGTCTGCAGGCTGTTCTTCTGCATCCCATTAAACCTTTTGAACTGTCTGATTTGATCTATAAGCAGAAATATTGACACATGACCCCTAACTGCAGATGCATTAAATTGAGATATGAGTGGGCAATTAAAAATGTGTCTTTAAATAGAAGTGCTATCTGTACAGTGTCCAGCCCATTAAGCAAACTGTCAGACTGTAGCCTGGAATTGTCTTTGAGAAAAGTTGGAAATTAAAGTTCTTGAAGTAGTTTAATAGTGATGAAAATGAAAGTGGGGATAAGGAGGCTGGAAGATGGGGGTTGAAAAAGGTAAGCACGTTTAAATTTCACATGTTTATTGAAGACATTCAGAAGTAAAAGGCTGAACTTAGAATCTTCTGAGAGACATGGTTGAGATTATCTCACATTATTTCACTCTGAACAAATATTTAAGGGCGGGGGAGAATTTTTACCCACTGAACAATGATTTTACATGCTGGACCTGATTTCTAGCTTCATTGTCCTTTTATATACTGAATTCCATAGCCCTTTCTGGATGTTTCATGGCATTGGAACGTAGCATAGCTAAGTGATACTGTATCCCATGTAGTGCTGTGGTAGTTCACAAATGCAACTTAGAAAATGGAAGGGGGTTGGAGTATGTTAGTTTACCTGCAGAGCTATATGGAATCTGGAGAAATCAGAAGTGTTCAGGATAAGACTGTATTTCCTGTATAACAGTAAGCTAGTTTTAATTGCTAGGTGCAGAAGCTTGATCTGGTTCCATCTGTGGAGCTTAGGTTTTTTCCTACCGAGATACCTAATTAAAAAGAATGTAATCTTAATGTGTTTGGCTGCTATTTTAAAATGCTCTTTAATTCATTGTAATATTTTATGAAAATCGTGAGAAAAATGTGATGGCTCTGTGCACTGATGTGTGTTTACTGATAAGTTGATACAATGTCTTCCTATTAAAACAAAGAACCTTAGTTCCTGCTTAGCTTTCCTAAGCTATACTAATGTGTTATATATAGTGATGGCTCTTTGCCATCTGTGGTTTAATAAAGTAAAAATAAAGCTCATAAAGCTGGCACTCATTGCTGGTGCTCGTGCACACACTAACATAAAGCAGTTCCAGCTATGGTGGCATTAGGTAAAGTGACTTTTTTTGTGTGTACTTGTTACATCTGCTCTGGCTTTTGTACAGCGTGACATAGTGAATTCAGATGGGTTGTGGGTATTTCCATTTGGGTCTGTTGATGGATTCCTACATCAGAATTGCTTAGGTTGTCCTGGTGGCCCCTGTTTCTTCTCTACTGAAAAAGCTGAAGTACAAATGCAGAGGGAAATCTCAAATAAAACTGTGGGTTTTTTTAGTTTTGTTTTCCTCATGAGAGTTGTCAGAGCTCTCTTTGGTAGTACCAAGCAAAGCCTTACATGCAGAGCTTAAAGCTGTTTGGGGATTTGACCCATTGATCTTGCTTTTTGCTAAGTTAGGATGAACAATTAATTGGCTGTTGAAACCTGATAAACTTGCAGTTGCTTAACAACATCAAAGCAAACAATAACTGCCATGTGTTTTCTCTAAGCTTGTTTGTATTTAAAATAGCTATGAACATGTCAAGTGGGGCCATGAATAAAATGCTGTCCAGATAAACTACTTATATAGTTAAAATGAAGTTTAAATACTCATTTGTTTCATTTGCTAAAGGTGCATTGTATAAACTTATACAAAACCCAAATTAATATCTGTTTCACTCACATGGGGACAAAAAGGCCAACTTGCCTGTCTTTGGGGTAGTCCCATGTTTATGTAGAGCAAACATCAGATCAGGTGTTAAAACCTTGGTGCAGTGCCAAAGCTGTCCAACCTTCTCAGCTTTTGAATGTCTTCTTGATAGGTTGAGAATGATGAAGAAAATTAATTGCTTAGTAATGTCTAGTTATGTACATACTTTGGAGTAAATCACCATTGTATAATCAAGCCACAGATCATTTGATTTTGAGTTAGAAATATTAATGTTGTAAATAGGACAAATAGTGATTGATGCAATGGGATTAGTGGGTTACAGACAACTTTTTTTTTTTTTTTTTATGAGGGTTGCCAAATTAGCTGGAAAACCTAGACACGATTTTATTTAATTAAAGGAAAACTAATCACAAAAACTTAAATGTATGTGGCTGAAAGCTTACACAAGAATTGAAATTTATATACAGCATCTGATTCCCTACATTATCTAGGAACTGCTGCATACAAAAGCAATAGTTTCTATACTTCGGCTGGATGGTCTTCAGGCAGTAGCTAGCAGCTTGCACTCAGTTGTGCATAGGCGTGAGTTTCAGTCATGTTTTTGGCATGCAGGCAGCTCGTTAGTGTCCAGTTGCTGGTTTTGCTTCCAGGAATGTTGGTTGGCTTGGTGCAGAAAAATCATGAACCTCCAAAGTGATAGCCCTGAAAATTTCTGAAGTTTACTACATTATGAAATAGTTGATGAAAAATATTGTCATGGCCTTTGAAGGGGTAAGCATTTTAATGCTCCTGTTGGAGTAAATGAGCCCAGAGAATCAAACTACTGTGTAGTGTACAAACTACTGCATTTTAATCCAAACAAATATATTTTTTTAATCTCTCTGTTATTTCACCAGCAGAATCATGCAATTTCACCAGTATCCTTGTGTTCATATAATAATTTTTTTTCAGAAGGTGGGGTGAAGAGAGGCTGTAGTTTACATGTGAATTCTAATCTTTCACTTTTTTTAAGAAATGGTATCTCACTTGACAGCAAAATGCATGTGATTTTTGAACTATGAACTGAGATATGATCGATGGCTCCTAAGTAATGCTTTAGTAACCAAGTTCTAGTTAATGAGTACAATTAAGTTTATGCAGTGCTGAAGCTCTCAGTAAGTTTTGTATTCACTGTAATTTTGTGGATCATTTAGATTAAACTCTGTAGTTGCATACAAATGTACATCATTAATCTTTCAGAAGGGTTTTATCTAGGTAAGTATTTTTCTGAAATTCTGAGAAACTCTACAATCACTTAGTTTAACTGATGAGCAGCAGCTTATGGGTATGCTGTTTATCTTTGCAATAACATAATGAGTATATAACTAAGGATTCATCCCTTTAGTTCATGTTAGCAGTTGTAATGATTAATTTATCAAATAGCCTGCAAGGATCTTCAGATAATTAAAAGAGGATTAGTAGTCGTCTTCCTGTATGAATTTAAGAGGGCTTCCCAAAGGAAAGGCAGATCTTAACAGCAGTAGCTTTTATGCAGTGAGAGATGAGACCTTTTTATGATTCTTTGTAGCTTTTGTCTGGAAAATTTCAGTGTGGTGAATGCTTCTTGGCTTGGTTCTGGTCAAAATTGCCTGTTTTCACATACTACTTTCCATGGGCTTTGTCTGCAGAGTGGTCCATTGGCAACATTGCACAACTTTTTGATCTGCTATGCTTTTGTTAGCAGAGAAGTAGCTGCTTACTTTTTCAGTTCCTGGTAGTAGTTCTCCTTCTTTCCCCATTTATTTTATTTTCATCTTCTGTCAAGAGTGATTATTTATTTAAAAAAAAAATCTGTAATTAAATCAGTCATCAACTGACCATACCTGTCTACTAGTGTTTTTCTTTCACTTTTGTGACAGGACATGATGGTACATACCTTAAGAGACATTGTGACTGCAAATTAGAGTTGGCTAGGACAGGGCTTTTTATGACCGTTGGATTACCTTATTTTACCAGAAACAAAAGAATATTTTGTCCAAGTTGAATGCTAGTCTTACTACTTTTTAAGTGAAAATGAACATCACTGAGTTATTCCATTACTCTACAAAGGGAATTTTCTAGGTAATTGACTTCGGATTCAAGTAGTTATTACAGGTCAGCTGTACATTATTTTTTTGATATAATAATTTAAAATAAATTTGTAGCACTTAGGATTTGCTTTCTAGTAATAGCATTATATTGTATGTCATCAAATAAGTTTCATCTTCTATACTAATGCTTCTAGGTATAAATTAAGGAATTACTGTTCATCATTTGTAGCTGATAGCTGTTTAATCTCTCTCTCAACCCTTTGAAATCTAGCAAGTCCTTTTTTGGTGTCACATCCTCTGAAGCGCAGGCTTATGTTGAACCGAAGTCTATTACGTGTAGACCTTGGTAACATCGGAATAATGTGTTTGGTGTTACCTTTACAGTGCTGTACCAAACTGCGATTCTTCTTAGGAAACACGCAATTTTTCTGAAGTGGCTTTGTAAATAGTGTTAATCAAAGATGTAAAGGGTAAGTCCCTGGTAGTGTGGTTGGAGAACCAACATATACATGCACATACATGCCACACACACTTTTCATTCATGGAACTCTAAATCTCCATAGTTTTTGGTGGGGTTTTGTGTTTGCTTGGATTTTGTGTCCTTTTTTGTTTGTTTTGTGGGTTGTGGGGTTTTTTTGGGGGGGGATTGTTTGTTTTGCTTTGTTTGTTTTTTGCTTGTCTTTTATATACCTCACTTGAAATACACGATATTTACTTAAGAATCAGAATCATCAAAATAGGTAATTTAATTGGGTCAAACTGCCTCTTGTAAGGCAACTTTTTAAGAGAAGTCATGAACTTTCAGTCTTCAGTAGAGTTACTTGAGTATCGATGTGTATCATCCCTGAGGCAATCCAGAAAGGATTGTGACATGAATAAAAAACTTGGAGAAATGCTGTTTTGCACACTAGGTGATAACTCGGAAGCGTGACACCTTTGCAGCATCCTTGGAGAGGGTGATACTCTAGGAACAAAAGTACTTGAGAATTTAGGTCGTCTTGATAGCACAGCATTAAAAATTTTGTTTATTGTACATTTACTGAAGGAATCAGGCACATAATATTGAAGTAATTCAATTGTGGAAGAATGCTGTTATGCATTTGGTTTAGTTTATAAATAATTACTGGCTGGATTTGATTGCTTTGAGATGGTAATTAATCTCCAGGAGGCACTATGGGTTTTTTTGTGTGTGTGTGTTTATTTTGTTTGGTTGGTTGTTTTTGTTTCTGTCAACTGTCTTCTGACCTCACCAGTCATACCAAACTAGAAATGTATTAGGTTGGTAGGTCTTTCAATTAGAAAAAAATGTTTTCAGACCAAATAGAATCTGAAATATAATAGGCTTTTTTAGGTCTGATTTCTCAAACCCTTCCCAGTTTTCTCTGCCCTAATATCAAAACACACCCCTGAATATCTACAGGGATGCTTTCCCCCCATATTTAAATTCACTGTTTCATAAGGCCCAGTAACAGAAGCAAGGGTCTGTAGGGACCTCAGTATCCTTGACTAGTATCTGTGGATAACAGTTGATGTGATGGAGACCTGAAATCATGTTTCTCTCACTGTACTTTAACATGTAACAACAGTAAAAGGAAGATTCCTTGTCAATACGGCTGGGTAAGAAGTTGTTTACCTGTTAGGGTGCAGTGCAGGAAGTTTACTCTGTGAATGTTGGGAGCATTAATTCTTGGGCAGGGAAGAATGGCCGGGTCAGGCAGCTAGCTGAAAGGTGCGTGAGTGGAATGAGGCAGAACCATGTGATGTAGTTTCCTGGTAATAGTTGATCAGCGCTCATGAGCAAGCTCAGTACATTAAGTCAAGTAGCCGTGGCAGCACTTTGTCCTGGAAGTGCTTCAGATCACCCTCTGGTGACTTAATGTGGTCAGTGGGATGAGAAACATCATTTTGAGATTGTAGACAGCCACGATTAGTTATTTTTCAGAGTACTCTTAAGTTGGCATTTGAAAGAGAGAGCCTTTAAAATCATGTTTATTTGGAGCTTATTTTACCTTTCAGTATTGAAAAAATAAGAACAATTCTTAGAGATTTACCTATTAGATTGTTCAAAGGGAGATTTGGGTTTCATAACTCACTCCAAGCATTTGAAGTTGGTGAGAGTAATTTGGTTAATATTAGTCAGTTTTGAATAAGGCATGTTAATCAAGAATGCTATTTCAAGGGGCAGTAATAATGCTGCTGCTTTTCCTTCCTCTTTTTACTGCAGGGAATTACATTCAAAACTTTTTGTGTTTTCTTATGTGCATCAGCAGTAAAAGTACCGGCCTAACTCCTTACATTATAAGAATTTATATTGCACAGAGAATGTTGTTTGCAGGCAGACTTATAAATACACAGTTCTGCCTGCTGAAGTTTTGTTGTCTGTAATAATACAACTTTGATTTTTGAATTCTGGAATGAGATTGCACTTGAGAAAAAAATGTGAATTCTGTTACAAAGGCTGTGTGGATATAGAAGCCAAGGGAATGCAAGTTAATCTGTTCTATAATTTGTATAAAGCTCTTCTTGAAGTAGGACCTAAGCAATAAAATAAAATGTGCCATATTATCTATGTTGTTATGCTACCAAGTGCAATGCTATCCTGCTTATCCTTAACACAAGATAATTACTGACTTGAATTCCTTATTTCTGGCATTAAACCTTGAATTTATCAGTTAGCGCTTTCAATTTTGAGCATGAATTTAGACTCTAAAATCCAAATTAGATTTATAAGTCTGTGACTGTTTCCTCGATGTTGAGATTCTATGGTTTTGTTGGCAAGTCAGGTTTGAAAATCTGTAACTTGTGTTTGCAGTGTTGGTGAGAGGGAATCAAGAGACGCATACAGGAATGTGTAAACAGGCGCTTGACCAGTGTGAGCTGTATATAGAGATACAGTGCTTTTGGAAGTACTTGCTGTCCTTTAGACCTCTACCTCCAGAAAAGCTGCCTCAAAATGCCTGTGCTTGTGACCAAAAGTTAATCTGTTGCAAGTGTTGGAAGCGATACATTCTATTTACTCGAACATCTGTAAATGAAACTTGAATTGTGTGGGAGTCTCTGTGTACATGAGCACTTAAATATTTTGCCAGGTGTTATTGTGAAAGTATATTGCATTGGTGTGCCTGTATGAACCCACAGACTTCCATTTGTTCCATGAACCTCCACTGACTGTCATGTACATCATATGTTTTCCATAATGTGTTTTTAACTACCTCATGGACTAAACTCTATATGGGGTTCAATGACAGAGGATACACTGAGGGAGTGGAGGGGAGCTGCCATTGAACGGTTCCTGTCTGGAACCATTAAGTGAGTATGGTAGAGAACATTGGGGACCGCCCCCTCCTCCCCCCGCCCAGACCAGTAAGAAAAAGAGCAGCCTACCTTTCGGATTTGCTACTTCATCCTGACTTTTGTCTGGGCAGATGTCAAGTAATAAAACACTTGGTTGGAGAAAACTTCATTTTGCAAATGAAGATTTTGAGGCTTACTTGAATTGGCATGAGTGAAGCAGAAACTTTTAAGAGCAGTTTTGGGGAGGAGCAGGAGAAAAGGTGCAAGAGGGGTCGTATAACCTTAGATAATGGAAGACAGTGCTACTGAAACACTGGTACCAAAGATTTTTATGTGCAGTTGGTTGTATTTTTTCCTTAAATCTCTCTCATGATTTTGGAAGTAGTGGGTGTTTGGTTTCAAAAATCACTTGCAAAATATCTAACTTGCCAAAGATACTGTGTTCTAGGGTAAAATAATCAAGGATGTATGAAGGTGCAGTTATTTTTAAAATGAGACTGTCCTAGACATTATGCCTCCCTTGCCATAAATGATGCTGGGTCTCTGCCCTGGCAACTCAAAAGTGTACGTGTTTTTTGTTGTGGAATGCTCAGCAAGGGCTGTGACCATCGATTCCCTTGATTATCTCTTACTTTCATTTGCTTGACACTTCAAGCTGTGAGTCCTTGCAAGTCTTACTGAAGTATTTTAGTGCTTCTGTTTCAGCCTTTGAGTGTATGAAAATGTTCCTGTGGGTATATAGTTACTGAAAACACAGGCCTCATTAACACATTTTTGTTTTGCTTTTTGACAAAGCAATTGCACATTTCAGTAATGTGCTACTCGCAGCCAAGCTGCTGCTTTTCATAATCTATCAAAGATACTAAGTGGATAAAAATAAAAGTGCCTCAGCCTTAAAAGATGAGTTGCTAAAACTGCGCGTAGTAGGTGGCAGTTTCTTGAAACACTTTTTGCTTACACCTGAAGCTGTAAAATAGCTCTTTCCAGGAGCACTGTTTCTGAATTCAGGCTTATAAATCACCGGAGTTGGGAAATCTTGTATTTTATTGTGGAATTCACACATTCATGCATACTGCAATCAGATGCTTTTAGTGTGGAAACTCCGGTGTTAAGAGTGGTGCAGCCTTATTTAAAATATATACCAAAAATTCCTGCTTAGAGAAAAGCATTTTTTTTTATTGCAAAGCAATGAAAAAAGTAGGAGACACCAAGGTTGTTGAGATATTTCACTGCATACTATATATCTGAGGAGGAAGTGATAATTGTGTTTGTAGCATTCTGCAATTCCTTCTTAATGCTTCTCAAAAGCTGTTTCTCTAAAGGGATTTTGAAGTTTGAAGTGGTAGTCTTGATTTTATTTTCCATAATTAATTTTGGTCAAGTCTCTGCAATAATCTGGGGGGAAGCACATTCCCCAGTTACACTTAAAACGTGTATCGTGTTAGTGCTGAAGCCTGACTCTAAAAGGATTGTTCAGCACTTTTAGCCCAAACAACAAGAAACCCAATGTTTCTAAAGCTTGAAAACTTGCTGTACTGAGTGGTTGAAACAGAGTTATGTTGTTCTTTAGTCCAACGAAGTGGAGTTGTGGCGTTTGCTATCTATGTTGTGGGATGGGTTTAGTAACAAGTTGTCAGACTGGTGATAGATAATGGGAGTATCTTTGACTGCAGAGAGTTGGGAGTATTGAAGCTTATACAGCGAAAAGGCACTTTGACAGTGGATGCAGAATCTGTAATGCCTGAAAGTACTCGTTCACCTCTAGCTTGAGGTGCATAGGTGAAGTGGAAGCCATTCAGCAGTTACTACTTTAGCACTGCAATCAAACACTTCTCAGATTTGTTCATATTCCCTGTGCTCTTAACACATTTGTGGTTTGCTTTTGTCTTTTTTTTGCCTGCTTCTGACATTCAGGTCAGCACTTCACCCTTGCTCAGTCATTTCATCTTTGCAAATTCTACAGCTCTAGCTTCTTCGTACCTGTATCACTGGGATGTTTTAAAAAGCACTTAAACAGGAGAGCATTTTCCAGATTGAGTTCTTGTGTTTTGTTCTGCTATAATATTTAGTAATGAAGTGACAATACCTAAATATCCGAAGTGACTTGGAAACAGATGTGACTGGCAGTGGCTTCAGCCACTTCAGGTTGGTGAACCTTCAGCTGCTACTTGCCCGGGTAAGGACGAGAAGCATAACCATGGGCAGTGAGTAGAAGGTATAAATACCATCTTGCATTTCTGTACGTTGCTTTCTGTGTTTGGGTATGCACAACATCCCTATGCCTTTGGGCTTTTGTGTGGTTTTTATGTGTTCTGATCTTAAAATTAAGCAGGAAATGTTCATGGATGCTAACTTCATTTTAGTAGCCATCTGACACTCTCATGTAAAAGTGACGCTGGCTTTGGTTGTAGCCTGATCCATGTAGCCTAGACAGACAAACCCAAAGAATCTTTTTTGCAAGTGAAAAATCTTCATGTAGTATGTTGTCATATTCCTGTTTGCCTGATAGTTGCACAGGTCACCAAATCCTCACTGGTATCTTTAGAGTATGTTTTTAAAAGAGAAGTGGCAATTGAGGAAATTCTCAAGAGTTAAAGCAGATAAATGAAATAAACATTGCTTCAAAACATCCAATTAAAAATAAAAGGCAACAGAAGGGTTTTTACAAACCTCGTGGGAAGAAAATGCGAAGACAAGCCATGTTCAGCAAGTCTTTTAGGCTAGCCTAAAATATGTGGCAACAATTTACTTCATGCATATGTGTTTCTCTTAGACTGTACTGCTGTTTCAATTGATTCTTTAAAGGAGAAGTTTGATTTCTGTCTGCCTCTAACTGGGTCCCTCGAGGAGAGAGGCAACAGAATAGATGATTTTCGGTGTCTATGTCAGTGTTCTGTTTATGTGTTACCTCTGGAGCCAGTTTGTGGTGCTGAAACAGTCTTTTGGCAGCAGGCACAGATATTGATATTGTTATGGTAAAAGCCAGATTGTAGGACGTTTGAGTGAATTTTAATTAGATGGGAAACAACTACAGGAGCCAAGTTTTTGTAGCATGACTCATAATTTGCACGCTGTGGACCAGTTCCATCAGTGAGAGTTCTCCTAGAATAATGACTACAGTGACTGGCCCTCTGCCAAGGAAGGGTGCAAGTAGCTGCCTTTGTTTACTGAGGTGCCTATTAGCACTTTTCTAAGTAAAAGCTCCTCTAAATTTTCAAGTTTAAAATACCTACTTTTTGAAGAGTGTTCCCCCTTGTTCAGGACTAAATTCAGGAACCTGCATGTATCGGTGGACATTACTGTGGAGGAGATCACTGTACTACTAGTATCTCCAGTGGTAATCAAGGTTTTGATACCTCCAGGCCATGGCTGGATTCTTAGTATTTACCTTGCATAGCACAGGCTTTACTTGCAGTATCACGCATGTGGGAACTGGGTGGATGAAGACTGAAGAAAACTGCATTTATACATGATGCATAATAACCTTGCACACAGTTCAGCAGTAATACAGGTTATGAATCAGACGCTAAGAATGTGCAGTTCTCAAGTTAGGCGATTCAGAGTAATATTTTCCATGGCAATATCATTCAGTTCCGCTGCATAGCGTAAGGGAGTTGGTCATACTCATTATGTAGAAGTGAACGGGCGGGGCAAGGAAGCTATTTAAGACTTACTAATTATGAAAGCTGCTTTAGCCCTAGCGTGCTTTAAAGATAAACTTTGGTCTGCCCAGGCTAGGCTGGTACTGCACAGCGTACTAATGCTTCCCCGGTACAGTACTTTCTCGTCATCAATACATGCATTTAAGCGAACATTTGGAGCAAACGTGGAAACAGAGACCTCCCTTTTTAAAAGGAAATTTTCTGCTTCTTCGCAGACACTCTCCCCTTTATGTTGCCTGGGGAACAAAAAGGGGGTAGATTCCAGAGGAAAATCTGGTCAGCTCTGTTTGCGGTAGGTATTGGTTTATTTAGTAGGTGCAACAGTAAGTGTCAGAAATCCACATCTATTCACACTATAGTCTGGGAAATTAAAGGTTTTTCTGCTCTCGGCCTAATCCTGATCTCCTTGATAGAGACATCTTTTCATGAAGGACATCCTATTTAGCTAACAGATAGCTTTCTTTCACATGTAATTACCTAAGCAATTAGCAAATGGTATGATGCTTAAAGGTGTGGAGTGGTTAAAATTAATTTGGAAATCTCAGAGCAGGAAGTTCATGGCAGATTAGTCAGAGTGGTGTTAATAAAACAACAAATACTTAAGCGGGAAACTTTGCATTCCTAACGTGGGAAACATCTACTGGGTTGCCCAAGTGGAATCTTGATGTGCCAGGAGTTGAGACAGCTTTAAGAACATACATGCTCTTAGTAGTTACTGTGGTGGCATTAAATGGATAGTTGTCTTCTGAAGGGCTTAGTTTAATATCAGTCCAGACTTTGAAGCCCTCTCTGGAAAACGCGTACAACTGTCAATTTGAAGAACGAGGATTAACCATTTGAAACGTGTGTTTGAAGGCACTGAAGCCAAATGAAGCTTTCTTCACGCTGAGGACTCGCAGAATCACAGAATAGCAGAGGTTGGAAGTTACCTCTAGAGGCCAGCTGGTCCAATGCCTCTGCTCAAGCAGGGCCACCTAAAGCAGACTGCTCAAGGCTGTGTTCAGATGGCTTTTGAATAGCTCCAAAGATGGAGCCCCCACAACCGATCTGGACAACGTGTGCCAGTGCTCAGTCACCCTCACAGTTAGCGTTCCCTGATGTTCAGTGGGAACCTCCCGTGTTTCATTTTGGGCCCATTGCCTGTCACTGGGCACCACTGAAAACAGCGTGACTCCCTATTATTTACACCTTGCCTTCAAGTTATTTCTGCACACTGGGAAATCACCCCTGAGCTGCTGCATCTCTAGCCGAAATGGTCCAAGCTCTCTCAGTCTTTCATAGAATCATAGAATCACTTAGGCTGGAACATACCTTTAATATCATAGAGTCCAACTGTAAACCTAACGCTGCCAAGTCCACCAGTAAACCGTGTCACTAAGCACCACATCTACATGTCTTCTAAATACCTCCAGGGATGGTGACTACACCACTTCCCTGGACAGCCTGTTCCAATTCTCAATAACCCTTTCTGTGAAGAAAGTTTTCCAATTTCACAGTGGACTGGGTCTGAACTCTTGGAATTAGCTGAAATGGCTATGGGCGAATAAAGTATATGAGTAATAATTTCTGTTTTATAAATTTGGTGTAACAGCAGTACAATTTCCCCAGCGCTTTGCCAGCAATTGAATTAGAAGTGGCAGTTTTAATTAACACAACTGGAAGCTGGATTATTTCCCTCCTTGAGTTCCCTTACCTCAGCTTCAGAAGAGAAAGGGGTTTTGGTTGGTTTTTTTTTTCTACAGTAGACTCAGCAGAAAATTATATCTGATAAGTAAAATATTCAAGTGTACCATGGAAACCACACTAAATTTGGTTGTTTAGTAGTAGTGGTACATAACATTCATAATTTTAAGTATTTTCACTAAATAACTTCAGATATGCAGCAGATCCTAGAAAAAAGAATGATAATACCAGAGACTGGTGCTTAGATGGAGTGGGAATTGAATAAAACACCAGTTTTTCTTCTTGGAAATAACCTCTAAGTGAGAGATTTTTCTATGAGTAAATAGGAATTCTTCCCTTTGAATTACACTTTATTGTTGTTGTTTAGCTGTGGGTTGGACTGCATTTTTTGGGGAGGGTTGTGGGTGTTTGCTTATTTTTGCCAGGGCCCTATGGTGTGATTTTTTCAAAGGCGTACTTGCATCAGTGATTGGAGTTCGACAGTAGAACACCTCAAACGTACCATCTCTAATCGGAGCAATAAAATCCCGGACTTAAAGTGACAGCGTGAATATTTTGAACAATCGTGTTGCTGTAAATATATTCTTACTTGTTTTCTCTAAATAAATCATCAGGCTAATAAAATCCAATAATTTCCCAATTACATTGAATACTTTCTTCTTGTCTTTTCTAATATCCGTAAAACACACTGCAATGGTTACCATTTAAAATACTCCAGCTTTACCCTTTCAGACAGCTGATCCCAGTCACTGTGCCAGCATTGGGACTCTCTGGAATATTAGGGTGTCTTCCCTGGGGCCTTTATTTACAGAAACAAGGGATAAACTTTCATTATTTAGAATTGCCTGTTGACTGGGTTTGTTTTATCCCTGAAAGCTGTGTGCGGTTTGAGAAGATTGCTCTCGTCTTTAATGCTGAAGCTGTAGCAGGGATGAACCTGACACCACGAGAAACTGAAAATGCATCTTGTTCTTCTACCCAGTAGGATTATTGGGTTTTTCTCCTTTTGACATCTTTTCCTCACAGTTCTGTTTCTCTCTCATGTTCCATGTAATCTAGGATCTGGTTTTATTTTCCTGAGGCACAGGATGCATTACTTAGCCTGTTTGTTTTGCCAACAGAGAGGTAACACAATTTCACAGTGTTTCCCTAAGAAGCTCAGGAGCCGGGGAAAAGGCTGGCAGCTTGGGAACTAACGCTATGCGTGCAAATACCCAAGTGTTAGTTGCTCTAATAATGGGGAGAAAGCTTAAATCCCTTCAGGCAGGTTTCACGCAACCACTGACCATTCAAGAGGATAGCTTGCCTCATGGGACTTCTGCTTGCAGCACTGGATGGCTTAATCTAATACAGGATTTCTCTACACTTACAGCTGATTATCTTCTAGATAGAATGTATGGCACAGAGTGCAGAAGCAAACAAAAGCATATATTGAAGGAAGAGAGCTTATGTACGTAATAAATTCCAGAGATTTGTCAAAAGGAAAAGGTTAAATACCTGGTAATGCTGGCTTTTATTTCTCTTTGTGGCTATTTTCAAAAATCCTGTTTATTCTATCCTCACTTTAATTAAAAAAATACAGAAAACTACCAGCCTCGGGCTTACTTGCCTGGCAACATCTTCACTCCCCATCTGTAGAAGGAGAGAAATGATTGCAACTGTTGATTCGGGCAAGCTCGAGTATGACAAATTAAGAATTAGGAGGCAAAACACTTGGGGGATTTGGACGTTTATCCTTTGTTTCAAGTATTAGAGTCTTCTGTGTTTTCATGGTTCAGTCAATTCCAGTGGGTTTGTGTTGTTAGAAAATCAAACTGAAAGAATAAGAGATCTAGTCAAACTCAGGGACAAAACTGTAGTTTAATAAAAAAATTAGACCACTCACCTTCACTAAAGGATTCACCAGTTGGTGTTAATTGAAATTACCATGGTGGTACTTTCACCGTAATGCTCGGCGATTTACTTATTTTTATTGTGAGAAAAGACTCTGTTTGGGTGCTATCTTTTAGTAGTATCTGTTTGCAAGACTAATAGTTTGGAGGTTTCTAAATTGCTTTTACAAACTCAGTGAATTGAGCTAGAACAAAGTGATTCTAAAAAAATGTCAACTTTCAGAATAAGACCGTGTTCATGTAGCTTGGATGTCATGACCTCAGAATCCTGGTATCAAAGACAACTGTAATATAAAGCTTTGGCCAGTTAAAACCTATTCATGCACAAGGCATTTCAGGAGGAGATATATTGTTCTTATGAGCAAAGACATAGCAACCTGTCAAAGCAGAAAAAAATTGATATGGTAGATTACTTATAAATCACTTTCTTTCAAAGTAAGTTAATGGAAGGGAGGCAATCCAATTGCTGCTTAATGTGGAACTCCTTTTTGAGTCAATTAATGTTTTAGCTTTTTATGGGCCATGTAGAAATAAACACTTACTTTATTTCTGACCTACCCAGTGGTAAATACTGACATTTAGTCATTGGGGTATTTTTACTAACGCAATACTATCTTCAGTCCTATAGTGCTAATACAGCCTACTGTTATTTTCAAGAAACATTCCTGTAGACGAGCTTACGTATTCTTAACATTTCTTTTTGTTATGAAAAGCTTTGGCTTTGATGTGCTTAATACATTTCCTCTGAGTCACAATAATGGTTGCCAAACCATTGTTTTTGTTCTTTTTGGACTCGATTCTAGTTCTAGAGTTGCTTCCTCCTGGCAGAGGGGGTTAAAGTCCATGAGCTTTTATTAAGATAAATGTCAGTGATTTCAAGTGGATTTGCATAGAAGAAGCCCTTAGTCTCTGGTAAAATAAGCCATGTGTAAGGTTTAGTTTTAAAGTGACTACAGGAAATGTTAGAAATGAAAGGTATTGACCTTTTCTGCACGATGGAATTAGTGCTTTTGACAGCTGGTTTTCCCCTTTCAATTAAATATGGAATAGTCCAGCCTCCCTCAGCTATTGGTGAATTGAACATTCTCACTGGCAATGGTCATCTTCTGTTTAAAACAATAAAGTTTCTCCCTCCCAAGCAAGTAATGCAGTATCTTGTTCTAGAAATGACATCAAGGCAAAAGATGGTGATCAGTGATATGCTTTCTAAAAATAAACATTGTCAAAGTGAAGAACTCGAAGTCAGAGTTCAGAAACTGGTCTTTGCAGCAGCTTTAAAATCGGTAACTTATGTCAGTCCAGGTGGATATCCTAGGCAATTGTCACGAGTTGGAGTCTTACATGTAGTAATTACTCATTTATGTTAAAATTAGCCAGTGTCAGTCAGTAGGTCATGATTTATTTTAAGTTAAACAATCAGTTGCTACCACAGTTTACATATTGCTATAGCTGGCAATGTTGTTTTCATTTATAGTAAGCTGCAGTTTTGTTGGGTTTACTATTGGACAGTATTGGTGTATCAACATTTGGAGAAAAAAGGAGTATGGCTCACTGCATTATTTTAGAAACCTAGATGTTTGAAGGTACCTTCAAAATTTTAGCTGTCAAACAGAAGTCTGTGCAGAGATTATAATGCTCTTAATGGTTTTAATGGGTTGAGCTATTCCTCCTTAAGACGGGGTCTGCAGGACTGGAGTTCAGCAAGGCATTCAATTTTGTTCTTAAGCCCATCCCTCTTCAGTGAAGTATTTGAGGGCAAGCAGATGTTTTAGTGCTTGTTAGACTGCTGAGTTGCTGTCTGAAACTCCAGGCATCTCTGAGATATGATGTATTTTTCTGAAGATTTCCTAAGTTTTTGGTTTATTTTTTTTTTCCTCCCCCAAATAGCCTTGTTTCCTGCAAAGCTACTGCAACTTTCTGCAGGAAATAAGTTAAACAGGAAAAAAAAAAAAAAAAAACAATCCCTGAATATGGTTTAGAGCTATTAATCCAGGAGCAGTTAGAGAACGCTGATTTTCAGTGTTGATGTTATAAAGAGGATATGTGAAAATATGTGGGAGCAGGTACTCAAGGATTTAACATTCTGCAGACCTACTTCTTCATTTTGACTTGTTGGAACAGGACTGGAAAATAAAACTTCTATACTTAACACAACCATCAGATGTCATTGAGCTGCACACCAAGTTTGCTGTTCCCCCCTGCATGGGATGAAGCTGTCATCTCCATTAGCTGTACATGCTGACTCACTTGTGCTGCATATACTCCTTTCCCTTCAGGCATTTCTGACTGAACTAGGAAACCAAACTTGTGATTTTTGTGAATGCATCCTATAGCTTTTCACGCCTGTTAGCACAAAAGGATATGTAGAAAGGCTTTCAGACAGGTGCTTTGTGGAACTAAAGTGCTGATTCAGCAGCATTTTGTAGTCAGATTATCCAATGCAAAAAGGTGGCAAGCGCGCTGAAACTCCAATTGCTGAACTGTTACGTGTTCCTCTGTAAAATCTGTAAAATGAAAGCTGCTGTTTGGCTGAAATCTGTTGTGCTAAAGCAGTCTCAGTGCTTTTGGTCTGCTTACACGTGTGCTCTGCTTTAACTCCTGCTTAGAGTAAGTGGAGAGAGCTTGCATATTCTGGACTGACACTTGTCATGTGTAATGTCTGAACTACTCAAAAATAAGTCACGATTGAGAAGCATAAGCAAAAAATTAAATAAATTAGCAGAAAATAGAATAAAAGGAGAAATACTATATGCACTCATTTATCAGCAGAAATTGAATAACTTAGAGGTAGAGAGCATCCATTCTAAAATAGAGAACCAAAACTGAAAGCAGGGCGGTAATAAAGGAAGAGTTCCCCACATGCAAAATGAAGGACACACATTTGTTGAGCGTCAGAAGGGCAAAGTGTGGAGAGCAAAGGGCTGCAAGGACAAAATGTGAAGAGTTTTCAAAACCTGGTTTATAGACATTGTGTAAAAAGTGAAGTCAATTCAGGGATTACAGGAGGGTCACCTGGTAAAAGTGGTGGGGAGCAGCTGTTTCGAGGTGATGGATGAAGGGAGAGAAGAATTCTGGGAGGCTGCAATGTGGGAAGTAGCGGAATTCCAGCTTGAACTAGAAAAGTGAGACTGAGGCAACAGGGGAAAAAAGATGGTCAGTCTGTAAAGAAGCTTTATTGTTCTGCTTTTAAATACGCTCACATCTTGCACGTAGAGTTGTTGCCAAAAACAAATTGTGGTCTAAAAAGAGGAAGGGTTGAGGATTTGGCTGTCAGTTGTAATTTGGAAGTTTGCATCACAACAGAAAATTTGCTGTAGGGATAGAAAGAGGTAGTGGGGAGAAGACTGAGGGGGAAAGGTGCAGGCAGGTTTTCCCATTAAGGCAAATCTAAGTCTTGCATTAGGGAGATGACACTGGACAGATCATCAGAATAAAACAAGGTGATAGGAGGGATGATGGGACATACTGTAAACAGTGAAATGTCAGGTGAGGATTGGTTGGCAAACAGGGGTAGGTACATGATCAGACTTGCACTTACTGGCTCTCAGGGCCTGTCTGTTTACATTGCCACTGAAGAGTTTTACAGCACATGGCTCAATTTCAGTAGATGTACTATTTATATAATATCTATAAGGCATAAAAGTGTGTATATATTTTAATAAATAAAACATAAATTAAATCTCCACTTCAAAAACTAGCATTTGTTCCCTCTAACCTGATGAGGGTATTTAACCCCAAAATGGGCAAAATGTGTATAAACAATAATTACTTTTTGTTCCCTAGAGACTGTTGTTTCAAGCTGGTTTTGCTTGTGCTAGTGTGGCTTGCTGGGACAATGCAGTGTTTTCAGACTTTTACTAATGCTCTTCTTGCTTTTTCTAAGTCCCTTCTCAGAACAGTGAAGCAAGTGAATTGCCAGCTGGCTGTTTAAACTCACAGCAAATTAGAATATAAAAGGGGGGCGGTGGGGGGAGCAGTTTCTGAGCTTGAACTCGGCACTGTATGAACGTGTGTTTTAAGAACTGTTTAAAGGGTCTCAACATTTTAGTAAAATGCAGCCTGTGTTCTTATAATCGTTCTGTGGGTCTCTTCTGTCTGTTCATCATTAAAAACAAATCACATAAGAAAAGTAGAATCTTCTTGTCTCAGTGCTTTGCTATTAACATCACACGTTCTCTTCACTCTTTTTACTCCTCACTTTAAAGTAAATCATGTGCTCATCAATTTCAGCAGTGGTGCTGGGAATGGAAGTAACAGAGGAACATCCTGCTCTTTTTTTTGGTCATAATTCTCAGAGAAATCGGGGCTAAAGTGGCCCAAAGGCACCCGTACCATCTCTGGCTCTGTAATTGGTGCCTTATAGGTAGGAATGAACTCTCTGCATCTGTTTATCAAGTTTGCACACACTATGAACGCTAAAATATTGACATCACAAGTGGGTGGGAAGTGGAAGAAAGCCCTACAGGAACATTAGCCAACTGAAAACTGCTGTTGTTGGTGGCCTTCACAGCTGAGCACAAGTGTGCCTTTTGTTTTCTTAATGCCCTGGGGCAGAATTTGAAAATCAACAGGTCAGAGTTTTGTTCATTATTTTACGAAGCGTCTTGGATTAATATACTTTTCTTTTCCTTGATATTCAGAAACCCGATCAAATAGAAGTGTGTGCGTGAACATAGCCACAGAAATAACTGGAGGCATACTGTGTGCCCTGATTTCTGGTCTGTTGATGCTCTTGCCCAATAGCCTAATAAAAGAATTGGCTCTGCTATTGTTGTTGCATACTCTTATCCATTATGTACCCGGGTATCCAAGGAAAAGATGTCTTTATAACAATGAACACCTGGAGCGTGTTTTTGGTCAGGAAACATTAGGAGAGGTGGGTCAGATGAGTATTCTCAGTGTCTGTAATTGTTTATTATCAGAATATTCCACTTTCTTATTTCTAAATACTAGGAAGAGAAGACTAAGTCAATTCCCTGTTCTCAGATATTTCCCCAGGAGGAGGTAGGGAATGCTAGAGCATTCATTTTTAGAAGTGCTTTTGGGAATTGAAGGACTATATTCCTTAGCATTTACCTTCAAGAATAGTGAAAAGGCTAAGTGAGCTTTATCTGTGAGCATTTCTGTAGCATGAGTTCAGTAATGGAAAAGTCAAAGGGCTGCATGATGTACTGTTATATGAATAAATGTGGCTCTCCTTTTATCTTCCAGGCTGAAAATGACTGACTGGGTTGCAAATTGCTAAAGGTGTATAAATTATCCTTCATAAGAACCAGCTCAGTCAGGGGCTTAGTAACATTGTTGGTCCCCACTAATGAGTTCAACTTACAGAAATGATCAGTTCCAAGAAATAGAACTGGACTGTTTCCAGAGCCTTAGTGCTTCCTCAGAGAGGAAAAAAATTGTATTGGATGCAGTTAGACTGTGTATAAACTGCATTCCTGGACTTACAGCAAGTCACTGTTGTGACACTATTCCCCTTACACAATATACCCTTAAACCACAAACATTTCCATTCCACGATACCTAGAATACTTCACTGTGCACTATGCAGTTGTCAGAGATGTCAGAGAAGTTGACAAAAATCAGCGTGGGGCTGGGGTAAGTTGTATTGCTCTTGTTAACCTGTGTGTCGCCCCCCCCCCAAGTTACAAAGATTTTGTTTGCCTAAGTGCAAGGGAAAAATTGTAGGAAAAATGGGGCTGCTGTTTCAGGTCACCCAGGCATCACATATTTGACCTTTTGGTAGTACTGAAAGGTAAGCTTTTTGCTATCTTCACCCACAACCCGTGAAAATTTTGCTTTTTGGCCTATAATCTGCACATATAGAAAGATTTATCATAATCTTAACGTTTCGGTTTTGCATATTTTTACTACATGTATGACACTTATTTCTCAAGGGACAGCTATATTAACTTAGTCTGCACTACTGCGTTGCAGCTACATCATCCGTAGACTGGTTCTAGCCAGTCCTGGTTTCCCAAAAGCAAGCAGGGGAAAACCAGTTTGGACAACCTGTGTTCCCATCAGGCAGCGCGGTCTGCCTACAGTTCCATGTATGGCCAGGCCCTGCTCTGCCACCGCTGTGGGAAGAGGGCAGTATTGCTGCAAGTCCGCCTTTTCTTGTGCATATGCATAGCCTTGTATGCTGCAGTCAGTGCAGCCTGTGAACTGGCCCCAGAGCTTCTACTTTGGGAAGATACATTCTTTTGAATGATTTACTTAAAAATAAAAGTACAGGGACCCAGTGCGAAGCAGGAGGGGTCCTGTCCTGCTCCTGTGACAAAGGAGCACAAAGAAGATGTTTTGTTCCCCAGCGAAACACCCACAGACCAGCTAAGCTGTTTTCAGTTTTAAATCCTTAATCTTAGAGATGTCCTGTGTGTACTGAATAAGGGTCAGATCTGACTGACACAGAGCATGTGCGGACCTCAGGTGCCTCACACCTGTGTCGTGTATGTGAAAAGTCCCAGTCAGCAGCTACCATCCTAAATATCACCAAGTGATAGGTATGTCTTTGCACAGGCCAGAAACTGCCAAAAAGTTGGGTGGTTAGGTCCTGCCTGGCATCTGAATTGCCAACAGATTATGTGGAGCAGAGCTTAAGTTTCCAGCAAAGGGCTTCATCTCCTAGGCAAGCCCAGCGCTCTCTGATGCTTGGCTTGCTATCAGTTCAAAGACCTTAAACACCTTTTGTCTCAGGGAATAGTCTCTTGATCTCTCTTGTTAGGAAAGAAGAGCTTATTCTTGTGAGATTTTAGGTGCAGAGAGGTTACATTCTGTGTCAGTAAAGCTTTAAATTCCATTAGAAAGGACATGGACCTGATGGAGTGGGTCCAGAGGAGTGCCACAAGGATGATCAGGGAGATGGAACACCTCTCCTATGAGGACAGGCTGAGGGAGCTGGGATTGTTCAGCCTGGAGAAGAGAAGGCTCTGGGGAGAC
>JAAGNO010017988.1:39810-73838 GCA_033439905.1 Ceryle rudis
GCAACCTGCTCTAGTTGCAGATGTCCCTGCTCTCAGCAGGGGGGTTGGACCAGATGACCTCTAGAGGTCCCTTCCAATCCAGACATTTCTATGATTCTGTTAGAAGCAAGAAAAACAAAACATGGCGAGGTTTTAAGGTATCACTTTTTTTTTAATAGGAGCTTTGCTTTTCTGTGAAGGAGAGCGAGCAAAAGAAAGGTATGCTGTGGTGCAGTCTGGTTTCTTAGAGTTGTTTTCTCTTGATTTAGCTGTCTAAAGGAAAACAAAGAAAAAACTGAAAAACGTTGGACTGTAGTGCACAGAGTAGGAAGCAGCTTGTAGAGACCATCCTCAGAAAGATTAAGCAAGCTGTGTGAGAAGATGGTCATAATCTCACACTGAACAATCGTATATCCAGTCAATACAGGGGAACAAAAGAAATGTACAGACAACGAAAGGGGCTAAAGATATCCAAATTAGCCCGGGGGAGATGCGCTTACATCATTTGCTGTGGACTGCAAGCTTTACTGTTCAAACCGCATCAGGAAAGCCACCAAAGGTGGTTAGAAAGAGGCTTTGCTTTGCAGGAGTTTGAATTGTAGACACCTGCCTCGCTAGGTGGTGAGCGGTAGACATTTCTGCCATCAAGATAAGCTCAGTTTGGGTAGTAATGCAGGAACACCATTGAGGATTAAGATTCATGACACTGTAGCAGAAGAGACATGCTGAAGACATTGAATAGATCCCTCTTTAATTAGAAAATCTATTATGACTTAAATCTAAGAAATAGATATAGTCTATGTATGTATACTTTTATAAGAAATGCAATTTTGATACCACTTAAACAATTTGTTACTCTATTTGCCTACCTGATATAAACTCTCTATGTAGACAGTCTCCTTTTCTGATGCAGATGTCATAAGTTGTGTACTATAATATTTTGGTTTCTTAGAATATTGCCATGTGGATTAGGATTAGTTCAAGTCTGCATTTATGCAGTCTGTCAGTACTGTAAATTTACACATCCATACTCTGTCTGTTGCAGATCTCACAGAATTTTATTAGTTGGGGCTGAGTTTTTCATGGTTCAGTGCGTTAGATCTTTTTTTTTCTTTTTTTCTTATCTACATGTCACATTAAAGTTATTTGTAGCTGGCTGCAAGGGTTTTTTTTCCATTAATAAGACTGTATTATTTTCATTGCTGCCTTCTTTCTGATTGTATCAGTGTTCTACAGACAATGATCTTTTTTCAATCTTGATAACTGGCTCTTGTGATGATAGATGCCATTGTTCACAAAAGGGGACTTGCTTTCATTAAATACTGTAGAATTGACAGAGCCATATTGCTGTAACTTCCTTCTGCGTTTGCTGCTTTTTGAGCTGCTCATTTGTATTTTTCATTTAATTTTCTTCTGGATTCTTATGTAGACAGTGTAGGAGAGCTTTTTGTAACCAAGTACAGGTAGTTAAATGAGAGGAAAGGAAACAAGTATATAAATGTACTTGTGTGGTCCCTTTTTATTACATGTTTGCTCTCCTCTTACTGATAATTGTTCTTCCCTTTCCATACTGACAGATGACCACAAGTTTAGCTGATGAATTATACCCTGGCAAAAATAAGAGGAATTAACTTTATTATTTTAGTAAGTAAGAATTTTTTTTTTTTTTTTTTTTTCCTAGAGCTTTTCCTTTGATACTGTTGAAGCATAAATGCTTTATGCTGGACACTATCACAGATTTTCTCAGGATTTGTGGGTTTTGGCTTCCTGGTACGTAGATTCTCTGGCTGTATTCATCACGGCAGGATACTTCTTTCCTAATCAAATCTTGGTGTAGCAGTGCACCTTCTTACGCTTCAAATGTTTGGGAGCTGAGCACTCAAAGAATTTTGCTTTGACCTGCCCTTTGGCATTCACCTTTAGATCACCAGTAATTGAAACCTGGCTGAAAACAGGGTGACGGATATTTAGGTACATACAGCATTTGCGGTTGGATATAGTTGTAAATAAGCAGAATGTAGGGAGGAAGGAACGCAGTCTTTGCTCAAACATGTAGAAGAAACATTCAGACTTTAAAAACAAGTAGTTTTCTGGGGTATTCAGTAAGGTTACATTTGCATTTGCTTCCCCTCACAAAAACTTGCTGCAGCCGTCCTCAGAAGGTTTCTGACACTCCTCTAACAACGCTGAGGATTACTTCGAAGTGCAGCAGTTATCTTCTGGACCTTAATGTCCACTTAAATCCCTGACAGAAGGAGTATTTATTTAATGCTCTTTCTGCTGCCTCATGGCACAGTGTGCCATGGTGTGAGGTATCTCCATTCCCTTAGCATTTCCTGTTGTAATGGGTATTACAACTACTGCTCTGACACAATCAACTAAATGAGGTAAATGAAGAGAGCTCATAATTCTCATTTCAGTGACACCAGGTAGCACCTAATAGGCACCAGTCTATACACTGGTTAAGTTTAGGCTGCAAATCTGGAAACATTGTAATGCAGTCAGAAATAATGATGGTAGTAATGATGATGTATATGTTGCAGTGCATCTAGCAGCATATTTGAGTAACTTGCTTTATTGCCATTTACAAAAATGCCAGGCGTGCTTTTTTATAATCATTAGAGTCATTGTTCATAAATCATGCAATAACAGTTTAGCCTATCTTCATACCTGAAAATGTTCAGCTCTAGTATTTGTTATTTATAAATGAGAGCTGAATATTAACCCTGTCTCAGCATGGTGTGCTACATACCCTTTTACTAGAAGGGGATCATTTCGTGAATTACCCTCTTGTTACGTGGCACAGTCTGAAGCAGTCTCCTCAGGCACAGCTACCTCTGACGGAATACTGGGGGCATGTCACATCCTTGCTTTGACATGTAAGCTGCAAGTGTGAGTAATGAGTGTATTCAGTGGACGCTTTAAAATGGCAGGCCTTGCAAGGTGAAGCTTCGTCTCTAAGAAATGGTATTAATTTATGAAGGAAAGACATTTTTTTTCAGAGAAACGTACTAGCTGAAGCATCAGAGTTAGCAATATGAAGTTCAATACACAAGAAGAATTCATGTAGTTGAATGAAGTATGTTGCTCAGTCACAGTGGCTGTTGTTTCAGAGTATTTCAGTACATGAACTTGTGCAGATACCCTGTATTATTTTTATGCAGTTGATACTAAAGTCTCAGTGACATCAGTGAGAGCCAAGGGCTGCCAGGATCTTGCAGGTTTAGACTCAGTAAGTTGTTTTCACTTCAGTGAAAGAGCTCCATCTAGTTTATGCTCTGTCATTTGAGAGTTTCTTTCACTGATTAAATTGTAAAGTAACGGTTGCTTATATGTTTTTTTTTGTCTTGTTTTAATTTACTGGCTGCCCACTGGAGCAAGAGAAAAATTGGTATCGTGTTCATCACGTGTTCTATGGGTTAGCACTTGAAATAGCCTTTCCCAGGTGATACCTGCCTGCTCTGTGGGTTTGGAGTGGGTATAGTATGATAACAGTTAAACAACCAATGAAAATGTTCAGTGTAGGTGAGAAATTAATTACATACCCTGCCAGTTTAGAAGCTGTGGGGTAGCAATAAAAAGGAAAGAAATTTCAAGTGTTTATATCCTAAGTTGTAGATGAAGTGCTTTATTATATCCCATGTTATTCCTGAAGAGCTGACATAGGACAGGTTTAGCACTTGATAGAAGACTCTCAGACACCTTCCAGGTTTTCTAGCTGTGCTGGCTAATCCTGTCAGTAGAGACTGATGTGGTACAGAATAGCCTTTCAAAATAGTGCTGGTATGCACCAGAGGAAGACATCATATGCCAAATGACCCTTGGGTTTTTTCTCTCTCTCCTCCACCCCCCCCCCCAACACACTGATCATATTTCTATCTTTCCTCTAAAACAAGCTTAGTTTACTTTGCATTTCAGATCATCTCTCTGTCTGCTGTGTATGATACAGCAATTGGTCAACTTGATTAAGTTACAGCGAAAGCTGATGGGCATTAAGATGGTGTAACTGGATCTGTTTGTGCCTGTGTTTTAGACTTGTTGCAACCAAGTTTAAAAATTGTAACATAAAACCTGTGGAAGACTTTAAGTTTATAAAAGATCTTTGAGCTTACTTTGCAGATCTTCTAAGTACTTTCGCTTGTTTGTTCAAACTTCTGAAATGTAAAACTACCTTTTTTTTTAATTAACGATAGAAGAAATACAGAAGAGGGTTAAGCTGACAAATTTTCTCATGCAGGTGGCGTAGGCTTAGGGGTCTTTTCCAACCATGTGATTCTGTGATTCTGTGTCGTAGTAGTGGTTTATCTCCAGAAGTGTCATTAGGGCTCGGTGGTGTACAGGTTCAGACCTATAGCCTGCTGCTCTACCTGAGGCTTAAACAGAATCAGATAGGGAGAGGAGGAGCCAACAGATGGTACACCTGGACCTACGTGTTCAGGGTACCTTCAGGTTAATGAGTAATCAGCCTCAAAAAGATATTAGCCCTGCTGGAAAGATAATAACATAGCATGGCCTTGTGGCGTGAATGCGTGGTGGCAGGGGTGCTGGCACTCTGTCAGGTGTTAAACCGTGTCCCTGGCCCCTTGCTAGCATTAAAGCAGTGGGCGGGTAGGATTTAAGGCAACACTAGAGATCCAGGTTGTCCTTATTTTGATTAATGTTGTAAAGCGGTTTATTGCCCGATGATTATGGGTCATGGCATGAATATTTCCTGTTCTCCCCTATATATTGGCAGCTGGATTTTTCCAGTGTAGCCGTCTGCAGTAGTCCATCAAAGGACCGGTTAGGTGCAATAACCTAACTCAATATTGCGAACAGTTGGAATGTAAAATCTTAACGGATCTAAATAAAAGAGGTATTTTTTTAAGATTGCATCAGATGATGGGAGGATTTTTTGTGCGTCTGTAAAGCAAGTACACAGAACTATGTTCCTCTTCATACTAAAGGCAACTGTTTTGCTTTCCTTTGTTGCAGATCACCAGAAACTGGAAAGAGAAGCTAGAATCTGTCGTCTCTTGAAGCATCCCAATATTGGTAGGAACATTTAATTGCTTTGTACTGTAGATACCACTTTAGAAAATGGAGGGAAAATACAAATTAACAAGTCAAAATAGCGGGTCAGAGAAGTCGAGTGGAAATATCTCCAGAGGAGACTCTTTCTTCGTAATGTAAAGATCCTTTCTAATTCTACTGTGGGTTGTAATATCCCAATAGATCACCTAAAGCAACATGTACTGTTCTCATCATCTTTGAGCTGTTCTGCCATCAATGAGCTATCTCTGCCAGGTGTTTGGGGCTTTTTTGAGCAGTGTGTAGGAGGAGTTATTTCCAGTACTGCTTATGAGACTTTTTAAGACCTGCAGCAGGACTTCATCTAACAGCGTATGTTGCAAAATGAGACAGACCAGTGTCAATAGAGTTTGTGTTGGTTTTGCTGAGATGCTTATTTTATCCTGTTTTATTTTGTGTTGGAGATTCTGTTCTTTTGTAGAAAAGACAGGTAGATGCAGAAAGCTCTGTTCCTTTTATTTCCAGACCTCTATGTTTTCTTCTCAAGCATTCACAAAAAGCAAAAAAAGATATTTGGGGAGGCAGGGTATGTCTGTTTTCTTGCTTTGGAAACAGGTAAGTACCTTGATCTTTAAGGAGTTTTATCTGGGTTTTTTTTGGACACTAAATTATATGGCAAGAGTACCTCTCACAATAATATTTGTGGAAGGGTGGGATTTTCCTGTCCATCTTGTTCTTCTCTTCCCATGTATGCTCTTAAAGGTTCTCATCAGAAACACTAGTAATCTCACTGAACGTTTTAAATGAACACATATGCTCGGTACTCCAGAAGCACTTGTCAGTCTGCTTGCTCTTCCCTCAGGATAGCTTTTCACCTTTCCATTTGTAACAAATACTGGTCTTTGTACCATTTTTAGATGAATGTAATTGTTTCATGCTTGGGAAAGAATCAGCTCCTTCCTTTTCATAATAATCATAAACTGAAAACAAGCGTAGCCCAGTTCAGAACGAAACGTCGAATCTCTGAAGAAGGTCTCTTACGCAGCCTCAAAAGCTTAGAGACTTCACATGCAAATTTGGTCAAAGAGTAGCGTTATCTGCGTTATTTTATTCCCAGACAAAATTTCTGCATTGTAAAGTGATGCAGGGCAAGGGAATGTCCAGCTCCCTACAGGGAAGAGGCGCCAACTCTTCTGCAGTTACGGAAAGTAGTGGTTATGCATCTGGTGCCAGTCTGTCTCTAGGGTCATTTACCAGTGCCTTGCTGTAACTAGAGTGTACTTGCGAGTTTGAATGAGACAGGGAAAGTGAATTTAAAATAAAAAAAAAAAAAATCAACTGATGAAGGGGAAGAGCTGAACTCAGTTGAAACAAATGTCTGAATTGATTTTGTAAGATCTTATGTCTTCAGTTTGCTTGAGTAGCTTGGACTAATATTGGGATGTAGTGTGGATTCTCTCTGGCAGGCCAGCTGTTCCACATACAGTGCTTATATTGCTGAGCATATGATTTGAAATGCAAAGAGATGATGACAGCTTTGGCGACAGGCAGATATGGTTCCATAAGTCAGCACAAATTCCATGCATCTCTACCTGCACCAAGGTGTGCAGTTCAGTCAAGGGATTATAGGCAACTTCTAGTCCTGCTTCAGAAAGGATTTCACGTTCTAGATCTGTCTGAGAGAAGGTTGTCATGACTGTGAAGTAACACGCCAGGGTTTGGCAGCAGGCATTATATTCTGTAATTGTTCAGTTATTGCTCCTGTCAGCTGTTCTGCCAGCCCTGCCTGTGTATCTGCCTGAAAAAAACCCCTCTTCCAATTACTATGGTTACAAGAGTTTCTTGTCTGCATAATTGTTGGAGTGAAGGCCGCTTTGTATCTGGTTTCTCTTTGGGAGAAAGGTTATAAATGTAGCCTGAAAATGAGAAATTGCCTTTGTAAAGGTAACTCTTTTCAAAAGTAATAGTTTCAGGCCTCTGAAATCCTATCACTTAAGCTCCTGGGCTAAAGAGGTTTGAGTTTTCATGCTGAGCTGGCTGTCCAGTCTCCCCCTTGGCCAGGTACCTATCCTCTCCTTTCATCCTGTGGTTTGGTCTCACCCCTTCTCCTGCAGCCATGCCCTCAGACAGCTAAATGTTAACCCTAAAATCATTCTAAGTGTGTGATGCCTGTACCTGACTAAATGTCTTATTCTTGGGTCACTATGCTTTTTTAAAAGTCATCTTTAGGGGGTAAGAATACAATTATTAAGCTAGAAAGCACCGATAGCCAAAAAGGAAGCTTTGCAGAGTCAGGTAGCTCAGCTGTAACAGCAGAGATCGTAGTGTGGCTTATGCACCTCAAAATGGTAAAGAGTAACCCCTGTGAACGAAGTTTTACTTGCACTATGTGTATGAGCAAGGGTATATATGTTTAAAAACATTAGCAAGTCCATGCATATAAAATTCATGCTTTTTATCTCTATTTACTCCTGAATTTACTGCCACAGTTTAATTTCTAATAGCCCAGGAAAGTTTTTATGAAAAGGAATTTGTCATGTTAACAATAAGTATGTATCATTTAAGAAAATGGGGGGAGGGGGGAGTTAAAAAACCCCAGCCTTTTCAAATGCAATCTCTGTGGGAAAGCAGAGATCTAGTTTAATTGATTGGGCACTTTCTCAAAGGTGATCTCGGTAGTTATTTTCCTTCAGCATAGGTTGGTTTTTTACAGTTACTTGACTTTTTGAATTATGCGTTTGTTGTAGGGTGGCAGATTTCTGAAGCTAGAATTCAATAATCCTTTTTCTTTCAGGCTTATTCTTCTTTATTCTTCCCAGTTAGCCTCATTAAATCTCCCTTCTAAAAGTGATTTAGTGTGAAGGTGTCAGTTTCAGGTTAACTTTATTTCTAAAAGAATGCATATATAATAGTACTGCTTTTTAGAGTGTTGTACGGTCTTTTGATTATTTGTCAATTCTTCAGACCGTGTGAGATACATTAGGGTGAAACCCCCTTTTTAGTTACCTTTTCTATACCTTCCCTCCAGTCAGAGCACAGCAGTGGTGAGTCACATTTTTAGATTTCAGCCTGTGAGTAAACACTTCATAGTTTTCATGTGAGCAAGATTGTTTTTCCTCTGGAGATGTGCAGTTTAACAAATTTTTAAACTGCAGGATAGATTTCCCAGTTATCTCTCCAGAGAAAAAGAAATAGTGATACATACATTTATGCATAATTAAGCCTATAGGAACATACAGTCATTGGAAAAATGCTTTTTAAATGCAACAATTTTTTTTTTTTTAAGAAACAGATCTTGCCAAGTGCACTAGCTATCCTTTTAATGAAGTCGTGCATCTAGCTTCTAGTGTCAGCTGCCTTCTCTAAGGTATTTGTTCTACTGCTGTATCACAGGCTAATTTTTTTTTTTTTATTACGGAAAACCAGCATATTCTTTATTAGGGATATTAGGAGAACATAAAAACAATAAAAATGTAAGATGGTAGTTCTCATACGGTGGGGTTATCTGTGGTGGAGTTCTAAAGGAGTGTCATTCAATATTTTAATTGGCAGCTTTAAAGCAAAACACTGAAATGGCATCGGTTTGATCTGGTGGGACTAAGGAGCCTTACAGCTAATAGATGTGAACTCACATATCTATAAAACAAAGCATGTGTGTCAGTCTTAAAAGAGGAGTGCCGGCATCTTGGAAAAGAGAGTGAATTGGAAAAACCTGTGATCACAGGAAATAACTACTTGAGAACAAATCTCATTGGGATGCTGAAGCACCCAGGGGAAATAACCATACTTAGATGCGTTGAAGTAACAATCAGAAAGAGGAAAATAGTATTTATTTTATATCTGCCAACAGAAGTCACTTCTAGAGTACTGTGCTGAGCTTTGACATCCCCATGTCAATAAGTATGATGTGGGTAAAGGGGGTGATTTGAGGAGGTCTGCCAAGATAACCAGAAAATGTTATTTCTCAAGAAAAAGGCTAAAAGAAACACAACTATAGTGACACCGTTAAACACAGGAGTTAGCTTTTTGGCAATGAAAGAATGAGGATAACTCAGGCGTACGATGGTTTCTGACTGAAGTGTGGACTTTTTTTTTTTTTTTAAGCTTTATACTAAGAACTGTCTATTGCTGAAAATGTATATACTCGAGATGTTCTGAACTATGTGCAGGCCGTTATTCCTGGAAAGCTGAATATTGATGAAGAAAGGCTGAAAGGTAATGTTTGTGTTTCTGTAGTGCTTAAGAAGCTGGACAGTCCTTTCAGAGATTTCAGGTCTCGACAGAAAGTGTAGTAGGGGCTCAGAGTTCCCCGTCCCTGGTCAGTCACTGGCAATGCTAGTGTTTTCATGGAGTCACAGAATGTTTCGGGCTAGAAGGGACCTCTAGAGGTCATCTGGTCCAGCCTCCCTACACGAGGAGGGACATCTCCTTTCCCAGCATTTTTTGAGTAACCTGGCCTGCTTGTTCTGTTATATTGTGGTAGGAAGTTTCCAGGCGAACAGCTCAAGTTCCTTTAGTAACAGAGCTCCAACAGTCTGTGCTGGTCTGCAGCAGTTTGTACATGAGCTTGATTTTCAGCATTGCTGTATTTCTCAGGTTCTTACCATGATGAGATGATTGTAACAACATCAGTGTGTAGAGGTTTTTGGTTTTTACTTACTACAACTTGCTAACATAATAGAGTTTAAAATGAAAGATGTAGGTTAAGCCTTACTGTTTGGAGAACCTAGTGCATTTTCTTTGTAAGAGTACACATCAAGTTACTTTAAAAGCTTACCTCCTTTACTGAACAAATACCCGTGAAGGATTTGTCATCTTGTGTAACTATTCCTTTCATAGCTGTTACGTGTACTAATGCTTCCAATTTTTTTAAATTTAGAAATCTGGAAAGAAAAAATACAGGAAAAATAGTCATCTCTTCATCAAGAAGTCCGCTGTAATTGCCTCATTTTCTGGTCTTTATCTTCCTTTGGCAAACATTGATTTCTCAGTCCTCCTTTAACTTTAGATAAAGTTGTATTTTGACATTCTGATTTCTATCCTAGTAGTCCACATAGTTTTGATGGTGTAACTTTGTTGCCCCATCTTAGTGTTACTTTTGATGTTGATTGAGAGGCTGCTTTGGTAATTTTGGCTTATGAGGTCTCATAAGATAGGGCAAGCAGACAGGATCCGCTAGCCAACTACAGCAGGCTCAAGTCTGCCTCCGGTGAATCTTCATCCTTTCCCTGAAAGGCCACAGCAGATTTTACTGACATGTGGCAGCCCTTCAGGTGATAAATGAAGTCCTTTTGGCAACAGGGCTGGTTGTCCCTGAATGGCTTTCTAAGTCAGGATACTTAGAGGTAAGTAGGACTGCCAAGCAGAAATGGTGCCATGTCTGCTCTAATAGGCCTGAGTCAGTTGTGTGCAGATCTGCTCGTGTAGCTTCGGTCGGGCCCGAGCTGTGGCATTGCCAACTACCATGAATTGGCATGCTTTGGAGAAGCACAACTGTGCTTCCTGTCTTTTTCAGGAAAAAAAAGACTTATAACTAAATCAATTTGTTGGTGTGTATTTGCAGTCTGCTCTGGCTTCTCTACTTTGAGCTGGGACCTCCTCATAAATTGCTGAGGAAATTGATAGCACCCAAACTTGGCACTGCTCCTCATCAAACTCTGTGCTTCTGTTCAACTTAATTATTTGGGAGCATCTCCTTATGCCTGAAGGAAAGGAGGAAAAACACTGTGTTTTGGGGTTTTCTCATCTCTCTCCACAGTAAAAAAAAAAACAAAACCAAAAAACCCAAACCAAACTTCATGGTGTCTTGTCCCTTTTGGGCAGAAGTTAATTAAAGATCTGTGGGGTTTCTGTGTCCTTCGTGCAAGATAGTGCGTCCTTTGTGTTTTACGTGCACCAGGTTTTGCATGGGACTCCACATGAATTCCCAAGAACCTGAAGAGAACCACTATTAATACACGGCCAATATGGATTTAATAAATCCTTTCTGAATTTCGTTTGACTCACTGTGGCTACGTTGGGAGTAGTTCAGCTGGCATTAGTTAAATAACTGTATAAACCAAATATGGAAAAAAGATCAGTCCTGTTCACATTTGGTGGATGTAGTTCTTTAGCATAATGTTTTCTCTGAGCTTAATTTTAGGTTTCACTCTTTACATAAAAAATATATTAATACAGACTTAAAACACAGTTCTTTCCCGATGCAGTGAAAATCAAACAAGTCCTCGATAGAAATTTATGCTGAGTAAACAGGGTCCTCAGGAATATAATATATATAAATACCTATATGTAACTTATATATCTATAAATCTATAAAAGCCTCAGAATGCAACCGGACATCTGTGGGACTGATGCATGTAGAAGATCTGGCTTCCTTTAAATAATTGTTATTGCTTAGGTGAGATGATAATTTTGACAATTTTAAGTCTCATCCATTCTGTTGAATTAATTACATTTATTATTTCCATGATGAATAAGATGAACCATAGATGAACCTTGAAAGAATTAAAATAAAACATCAAGAAACCAAGTAAACCAGTGGTATAACGTGATTTCGTACTTAATGTAAAAGCCAGTGTAATAAGTATTAGGAAATAACACATTCAGTGTTTAATCTCAGCCGTTTCTACAGTGTGTGCAACAACAGAATACAGAAGCTGGCTTTGTGGTAGCTATTTTCAAAATTAAATGTACTGTAACGAGAGTGAACCAGGCAAGAACGTACAAGGAGGGCATCGTGGGCTTTTGTTGCAACTGACTCCTCTGCAATCTTTCTCACCCTCAGCAGTTTTTATTATTACTAGGCATTTGATTTCTTCTAATTGGTAAAGTTGCGAATCTGTGGTTGATGTTTCAAATGAAGAGACTGGAAGTTTTCATTTCTGATGTTGTAAGAGGTTGGTGGGGAAAAGGCTTTCTGTAGAGCTGGTGGCGGCCCTAGAAACGAGTTAAATATAAAAAAATCCACAACCCAGAATTAAAACGCTCCAAGTTGTTTAGCACTAAAGAATGTGTTGGTAATTTTCAGCATGTAATGTTCTAAGTGTCACATAGCGTGGTCTGTCTGAATGGAAAAGCAAAGACGTGTGAAGGCAGCTTTATTAGCTGTTAAAGCTTTTGTCTCTGTTGCAGTTACAGCATAATCCTTTTATTCTGGCAAGAGTGGCATTGAATCTCTAAATTTCAGTCTTCTGGGTTACTGTGGAGCATAAAAAGGTCTTTTAGTGTAGACAATGACACTACCCTTTGCCCCACTAGGTTACTTCACTTTCCTTTTAGCGGAGGACAAGATCATTCTAGCTCAAATGAAGCATCGCTGGTTGTAATATCCCCAATAACTGTAGCAACTTCCATAATATACCGAGGAAATGAGGTTGCACAAAGACCCGCCCCAAAGTTTTGTCAACTTTTTGCTTCAGAAAGTACATGCATAATTTGAACCATAATAGGTGAAGTACAAATCAAGTGCGAACCAGATCTTGAAGGATTTTCCTCGCCTGCTTACAGCTGGTTTTTTATGTCTTCTTAAATGCAGGAAAATTCTTTTCATAGTGTATGCAGATTCTTCTAAATATTTTTTCTTTCCATCAAGTCAGTTATGCTTCTGTAGCCAGTCATTTTATATGTAAAACAGAGTAATCCACAGAAACAAGAAGTGGAATTTAAACATCTCTCTTGAGGAACTTGCTGCAGGGGGTGACTAGTAGGCTGGCTGCCACACTTCCCATTCGTATTTTGAGGTCTTGTTCTGTTTTACTTTCTGTATATGCTGTCTGGAAGGATTTCATAATTGCATTGCTGACTACAAGAACCATATAAATAAGATAGATTAAAAGGAATTGCTCTCCTTTTGCACACACAAGGTGAATTTTTGAGAACTTTTTCTTTTTTTCTGGAAAGCTTTGTTTATTATGAATCTGCAACCACGTGTTATGCATACGGATAGACATCACGACTCCCAGCTAAACCACAAATATGTAATTTTCCTCTGGACCCTTTCCCTCAAAAACATAGATCTCCACTACTTAAGCTAAAGTAAGCTTTTTCTTTCAGTAAAGCCTAGCACAGACATTTTTAGAGCATTTTTAGGGGATATTGTAAGTTCTGTTCCCTCTGCTTTCTACAGATAATGTTGACGGTTTACTAGGTGAATTCTGCACTAGTTCTTGGATCGATACTCAAATGCTGGGGAAAACAATAATTGCGAACCTCTTACTTGAGTTGGGGAAAAACAAAAAACAACACCCCCCCCCCCCAAAAAAAAAAAAAGAAAACAACCCCAAACAAACAACAAAAACCAACCAACCAACAAAAAAAAACCAAAGCCAAACTGAAAAAAGGTTACGATATATTCAGTAGTGGGGATGGGTGTCACTGTTTGGGTGGCATTCGTGCAACTCCTGTGTGGGTGGCAAAGTTGATGCCGACTTGTTTCCATTAGAAACCCTGCCCCAGCCTTGACCTTTGTGGCTATGGGCTGAACCCACTCTGTGGGACACATTTGTCTTGACCTGGTCCCCTTTTCAGAAGAAAATAGCGGGTTATCATTCGGGCAGCATTTGTTTCCGTAACAGCCTAAGTCTGCCCATCTGGAGTTCTTCAGCCTCCTGACCAGAGTAGGGTCTGCTTCTGCAAGAGGTCTCTTGAAGGGTAAAATGTTTCATTGTTTGTACCACCTCAGAGCTGACTCCCACCCTCACTCCTCATCTCTGCTGTCTCAACTTCAGTTCCCTGTGGCATGCAGAAAAGGGTAAATTTGGAGATGGGGCAGAGTGGGGGAAAGGAGGAAGGGTGACACAGCTGGTGGGGAGGAAGAAACACTTGAGTGAGGGAGTGGAGGAAAGCTGTGATCTGAGTTGGGAGCACCTAGAGGTGAAAGGAAGGTCTCCTGACTTTGGACCATGGATCATGTTTTGACTTAAGCGATAATAAATCAGGAATGGAACTTTGGGAGCTCCCTGTTGTGAAGCTTAGTAATGTCTTTACTCCTCTTCCGAAGATGAGATGAACCCAGGAAGCTCATTAGGATCGGCAATACTTGGGGCTACTCCCATCTGCCCAGACATTTGCTTTACTTGCATACCCTGCCCCTGAAAAAAGCATCATGAATCATGAACTCATGTGAGTTGGAAGGGAGGATATTCAGTCCCAACCCCCTGCTCAAGCCATGCCCAGTAAAATTAGATAGTTCCAGGCCTGTCCTGCTGCGTTTGGAGAATCTGCAGGGACAGCGGTTGCACAGCCACTCCAGGCGCCTCTCTAGGGTTTGACCACCTTCCTGTTGACATACATACATACATACATACATACATAACTGTGTCTCTGTTCCTAGCTGGGATTTTCCATACTCCAGCAGAAGAAAATAGTTCAGGCCAAAGAGCAAGGAGTTTGCAATGTTTTCTTCCCTAAAATATTTCCTGCTCATCAGGAAGCAGGGTATTGGAAGGAAAAGTAGGTGTTCATGACTGCGGCTGCATCCCTGTTTGGATGTTTTTGTTCTTTTCTTCAAAATACATCTGCTTTTGTGTTTAAATATTGTGACAGATTCTTAATGAAAATGCAATTTGACTAAAACCTGTAAATAGGGAATGCATTTTTTCATTGGTTGCACAGTGTGCCTTTGGAAGTAAACTTTGCAGGTTGAGCTTTCTGTCACACCACGTGCAGAATTTCCCTTTCCTCTTGCTTTTCCCATTTCATATTCATCTTCTGCATCTTTACTAATAGAATGCCCATTCAATGAGAAATTTTATAATACCTTGCATATTATATGTTGAGAAAAGCATATGGAAAATCTGCTTACTTACTAAAAATGTCAGATTTCTCATAGGAGGTAGTGCAGGAAGCACAGTGAAAATGGGTACCGCTGTGACGCTAGGAGGCTGGCTGAATGAACATCAGTCTGTGGCTCTTTGTTTAGCAACAGAGGTCTACCTAGGGTGTGTTCTCTGTCTATGCAAATGTACCTTATTGAGTAGTGGCAGTACAAATTCTCCCTGTGATGTGTTCCGGAGAAGTCACGAGAGAAGATAAAATAGTAGTATGGTTTCTTTCCTTGCTCAGCAATGTGGTTTAACCCCAGCCAGCAACTACGCACCATCCAGCGGCTTGCTTTCTCCCCTTCAGTGGGATGGGGGAGAGAACGGGAAGGGTGAACATTCAAAAAAACGGTGAGTTGAGATAAACGCAGTTCAATCGGTATAGCAAAAGCTGCACACGCAAGCAGAGTGAAATGAGGAATTCATTCACCACGTCCCCTGGGCAGGCATCCCCAGGAAGGCTGGGCTCCAGCACACATAATGGTTGCTTGGGTAGACAAATGCCATCGCTCAGAATGTCCCCCTGTCCTTCTCCAACTTTAAATGCCGAGTATAACATCGTACGGTCTGGAATACCCCTTAATATTCCAGATTTTAGTGATGATGGCAACTACCTGTTAGAGACTGCTGGCCAGTACCTCTCCGAAAAATCATCAGAAGCTTCCATATTTTCACGAGCTTCTTGTCCAAGTCTGTGTTTTCCTAAGAGTAGTTCTCTTGGAAAGTATTTATCACTGATTTTAAAATTCTTTAAGCAGCTGCAGATCTGTCTTCATCGGGACTCAGGACTGACTGCTTAGCCTAGCATGCATATTTACCCTGTAAATACCACTAACCTCCATCACTGGCAATGGATAAATATCTTGTCCTTGCAAAGTTCAGTCTTGTTTTTTTGCAGATTTCTACACTGAAGACTTTTTTACTCCTACAAAACTGCCGATCCAGGATTTTTTCCAGTTAATAAGGGTTTAATGATACCTCTCTCCTCCCAGTCACCTTCCAAATTTGGAAGCTCTTTTTTTAGTGGCTTCAGCAGAGTGTTAGTATTCTCATGGGTTGCCCACGGGAATGTGCTTCTAATTATAGTTTGTCCTCTAGATGTCTGTCTCCTTTAAATACATCCAGCTTCTCATTACAGCCACACTGGGCCAAGCATGGCGCTCTGCTTCTGATACTTGTATATCAAAGATGTTATGGTATTGTATTGTAATCAAATCCACAGCTTCTGCTCGTGTGCTGCGCAGCAGCAAACAGTACTCCTTTGTATCAGCAATTGGATCATCCAGGTAGTGCTTTTCGATCAATTTATTTGTTGTGCGTTTATTTATCAGGTGACTTTGAGAGTTATTTCATGGCATTCCGTCCATTTATACTTGGTCTAGTATCCGTGATGGTACTGCTGGCTTTACGTAGCTCTGCATTCTCGCTGGAAAAGATCTGGTTCATGATCTAAAGTCATAAGTGCAGCTTCAGGGCCTGCAGGTATCTTTTGTAGGATACGTATTTTGGGAGTTACTGGACATGCTAAATAAGAGGAATATTTAGAGAGGTGCTCCAACTGCAACTAGTAGTCTGGTTTTATGAATACAGACTGGCTTCCAGCGTGCTGTTGCATCTTCTCTTCCATCCAAATTTATGTGGGTTTTCACTGAGCTAACTGCAGCCTTGAAAACGGTCCCATGGGACAGGACAAACTCTCTAATTTCCATTTGTTGTGAGACTGTGATTAAAAGACAATGGCAGCTTCTCATCATAAACCTCAAGTTTGTCATCTGTTAATATGCATTCCCTGCTCTTTGTAAAACAAACCCTTTCAATCATTTAGGATCATCATTCGCTTGTAAACTTGCACGTTAGGAAAATGATACTAATTTATAGTTGTCTTCAGCTCTGGCAGCATGACTTGCTGTGATAGTTAATTGATAGAGGGGGAAGCCACATTCACGCAGTAAATAATACAGATGGTTTTAAGCCCAGCCCACTGGATAGAGCTAGAGTGGGACTATAGGGAAACCCACTCTCTTGGTATAGGACTTTGAATCTCTCAGTCTTTGTGCTCTGTTTAGTTACTGAAAGCTTCTACAGTTTATATGTTGACTTGAAGAATTGTAGCATTTGGTTATCTAGGTGCACTATGTTTGAAGCTATGAGGATGTTGGCAGCGTCGTAGCTAGAAAGAAGAGACCGATTACGCAACCTTAGGCAGTCTGCTTTCTCAGATTTGTAGTGAGTATAAGAAACAAGACTTCTTTGCGCCTCTCATGTAACCTTGTGTAACCTGGTGTAAAGATGCCTAGGCTTGCTTTTTGTTTTCTCTGTTGTCAAAGAGCAGGTTAAATATGATGCAGGTAAACTTAGAGAAGTGCATGCACCAGCTTGCTTAAAGGCAGCGTGAGTATTTCTATGCCACGTTCCCATCTGCAGTATAGCCGTGCTGTGGGAAACGTGCTGTAACTGTAACAATCACAAACAAAAGTAGTTGTAATTGTCGTGTACTAAATCATGCTCTACTAAGAGAGGGAAGTGGCAGCAGAAACCTTTCTGCAAAGTCAATAATCTTTGGAAACATCTTGAATTTGTCAGTGTTAGCTAGAAGCCTCGCTTTCTCTGCTGCCAGCACTGTGGGAAGCTTTAGCCCAGATGCTTATTTGGAGGTGGCAAGCTCTTCCACCTACTGTAGCCTACTGCCATTTTGTGTGCACTCACTCCACAGTGCTCAGTTAAACCGGGAGCAATTAATAGCGTAGTCCTCCTTTAATGTTCAGCAAAGAACTGTGAGCCTGTTTGCTCCCTGACCGCGTATACTCAGGGAGTTTTTCACCGCATAGTAAGCAACGCATTCTTGTGAGAAACTACTCAAGTCCTAATAAAGCCTATGCAATTGCTCTTTTCACAATAGTTTCCTCAGAAAACTGATGGAAGAAAAAGAAAAAAAAAAAAGGCAGTTCCTCCATTTCCCCTGAGAGATGGTTCTTCAACCCTACTGCATGTCCACAGAGTTAGAAAGTAAACATAGCATGCATCTTGCTCCTTTCTGAGCCGTTCTAGTGGAGCGGGTGATATTTCTTTTCTGTGGTACTTTGCACGTCATGTACAGGACTACAGTTTTCTGCTTTCCGCTTGTTTAAATATTTAAAGTGGAGCGTCTTTGTTTTGATAAGCTGATGCTTTTAAATACCCTGGGACCTCCATGAAAGGGGAGCATTTAAAAAGTAAAGCGGCATCCTTCTGTAAGTGGTCATTACGTAAGTTGTTTATATTTACGTGTATAATGTGTTTTAAGAGGGGAAAGCCAAGAAGGGAGATTGTGTCCTGCCCAGTGATTATGACCCCCCCAATATCCGATTTTCTAGACATGTAAGGCCTACATATTCTTTATATAGATCTGTTTTCAGGGTTGGCCATCACCGTAAGTATTAAAAGGAATGCAGCCTGATTTTGACAATTGGGCGGTTCTGTCTAATGTTTCATTTTCTTGTGATGAATCCGGAGTCGAGCGGACAGCTTTTTCTACCACATTTACATTTGGCAAAAGTATCCAACAGAAAGACACAGAACTGTATCTTTCCAGCAGGGAGTAATAGACTTTTGCTTGTCTGACTAGGATGTGGCATTCTGTGGACTGGAGTGGATTTTATTCCCTTTTTCATTTTGATCTTTTCCATCATTTCAGTTTCTTGAATTGCCAAAATTCTGTACGTCACTTCATAATGACTCTTGGCAATCTGTGAGCTGCCCGGTCATTGTGGCAGTTTTGTCATCACCGGTCTATAAAGCAGACTTGCTTTAACATCGAGGCCCTTCTTTCAGAAAAATTCAGCAAATTGCTTCCCCTCCATTGAAGTATTCTGCGTGGTCTTCCAGTCCTGTTCGTTTTAATTAATGTCGCAACTCTACATTACAGCTTGTCCTTTTATTAGTTAACACTCTGTGAAGTTCTTGGGTAGATTGTCATTATTCCTCTTCTTACATGTTCTGATGAGTGCTAAAGTGGTTAAAAAATATTAGTGCTTAAAGCATCAACACTGGCAGCTGAGACATCAGTTTGCTCTTAGCAAAAATTTGTGTCAGACTTTCTTTTAATCCATGCAGCTATCCTCATAAAGCTTAATCTGATGACATTTGTAAGGCTTTTGGTTACATTGTCAAAAATCTTGTTAAAATTACAAAATCAGGGCTTTAACGGCAAAGAGGAATTAGCTCAACCCAAAATACGGGATTTCTATTAAATGACATGATTATATATTAAATGAAGACGTGAAGATACAGGTGTTCATTGTAGTGCTTTGTTGGGTTTTTTTTTAATTGCTCTCCACAACTTTGCTATTTTCATATAGGAATAAATGAAAGGTGTGTGACTCCAGCTGTTCCTTTTAACTTGAAGGATATGGGATGCGATTCCACGGCACTCTTCTCCCTGTGTGTGCACGCACGCATAAACACACACACGCCCGTGTTAGGGTGTGCTGAAAAGCAACAGAAAGCTGTTGGTTAAAGAAAATAGCATCACTTATTACATCTACTCTCCCTGGAGACTATGGGGTTTTTTAAGTAGTTAATTTTATTTGAGATGTTTTATTTTTAGCAGCTGGTTTTCTGATGCTTAGGCTCTTTCTGTCTTTTCAGTTCCATTTGTTAGCACTTAGTGCCTGAAGCCTGACTTGAGAAGCTGCTTTGGTTTTTAGCGTGTATAGCAGCTCGATGAGCCTCCTCCGCTTTAGAAAAAGTATTTCTTGTGATCGTTCTTTCTTCTTCCTCTCTCCCCGACATTTCCCACATCTGTTGATGACCTGTTTATACTGTCAGTCTTCATTCAGCAGGAATGAAGCAAAAATCTCTTCATGACAAAAGAGGTGAGGCCATCTGCCTTGACGTCAGTACCTGGATTTACTTAGTCTCACTTCAAAATTTTGTCTTTTGTCTACTGTGGCAAATAATTTTTTATTTTCTGTTAAAAGATATCTCTCGTAAAAGAATCTTTTATCACAGTTAACAGTTTGGCAAACTGACTTCTAAGCATTCCTTGGGCTTGAGGGGGTTTAATGAAGGCAATGAATGTAAACATTCCTGACATTTAATCAGAATACAAAGGTTATTGTGTGAGGGCTTTGATGGGGGAGGGTTGTGGTCACAGAGTGAGTATTTTTAGAATATATGGCATTTAGTTCCTACTAGTTAACACTTACTGTTCACGTGCCTTGGGGGCAAATGCAGTCTTCCAAATATTCAACTGCCTCATTATTTTTACTGTCATTTTTCATTATACCAGTACAGATGCAGATTAATAGTTTGTGTTGTGGGTTTTTTTTTTCTCAAGTTCTTGACCCTAAATAACCATGAATTTGCACTGTAATAAAAAGTTACCTCTTGAATGAATTCGGAAGCGATACGGTTTTGCTTTGTGATTGCTGAATATAGACCTGTTAACAGCCTACAGAGCACTGCTGGCTTGCATGAAGTCATTTAGTGATAGTGAGTATTGCAGTACACTGCTTGTGTACTTAACAGCATGGGGGAGGATTATTTTCTTAGATTTGCAAAGCATTACTCTATGTTTAATGTCTTTCAGAAATCAGCTGCCCTTGAGCATTGCCGCTGTACTAATCTTACCAGATTAGCCTCTAAATATTTCAGATTGTTAGGTAGTGGCTCTTACTAATATTTGCAAAGGTCTTTCTACTCTAACTGAGCAGCTTTATTATAGAGGGCCTCAGGCTTTCATGGTCTCAGAAGAATAGTATGGTATATGAGGAAGTATAAACGTAAGGAACAATGTCAGCTTTAACAGTACTGCCTAAATTTCTGACTCTGAGCTCCTGAAATGCGAGCAGAGGGAAAAGGACACTTCCTTGCACACCAATGAGCGTTGCTCGTGACTCGTGGCAAGACCTGCTCTGTGACTTGAGCATCTCTCATCTTGTGGCTCAGCAGGTGATGGAGGAGCTCTCTGCACGCAGCTGCCAACTCGGTTTCACTCCATACAGGGGGTATGTCTGCATGGTGTCTTCTGTGGTTATGTATCAGCTTTAGACAGTGGACATTGGTCTGTTAATGGTAGCGGAGATGAGTAGCTGAGTACCTGAGTATTTATCCAACTTTCTTCCTAGAATTGATTGATATTTATAATTGATTGTTTTTGCAGAAGCCTCTAAGCTGCACAGAAGAGGAGCTGCAGCTACAGCAGTAACTACAGCATGGCCTTAAGCAGGGTTGTTTTGTATTGCATTTAATGTCTGCAGGCTTGAGTCGTGACTGTCTTATGCACCACTGATTTAAGGAGTTTGGTTGTTCAGCAGAGATTATTCATACTCTGTGTATCCAAAGAGAGGAAGTAGTGACAGCAGTTGGAAAATGTGCAGTGTTGAGGTATAGGGAATGAGGTTGAAGATTTTTTTATTATTATTTCATTCTTTTTTAAGGAAGCAGATGTCTGATCAGGGCAAACAGCAGCACTCTTGAGCAGTGGCTTGCAAGCTTTTGCATCTGCAGCCCTGCTCCCGTACGCAGTCTGGTGTTTACCGTGTCTAGCTCAGCATGCCAAGCATGTTTAGCTTGGGGTCTAGACTAAAAGCTATAGGATGAATTTTGACTTTGGTTTCAGTTCTCTGCCCTGCTGTAATGACTTCTGCACTAGCATCCATGTGAGTTTCTGATTAAGTTCTAGTGGGTTTTGATTAAGTTCTAGCAGTAAGTTTATTCTCCTTCCCCCATCACCTTGGTTTATTTAGTAGAATAGGAAAGATGACAAAGGGTGACTTTGCAGGAAGATCTGAGCCCTAACAGTGCTAAGCCACTGCAGATCTCCCACTCTCCAGCCAAGTAGCTTTGCTGCATTCTTTGTCAGAGGTGAGAGAGCAGAAAATGCTTATAGACACATGTTTTGAAATAGCAAATGGATTACTTCAAATATTACAGAAAGCATACCTAGTTGTACATTTTTAGTCACCTGAGGTTTTTTCAGGTTTTGGTTTACAACTTTATTTTCAATTTCAACAGCTTATCTATCCCATACCTCGTGGTATAATAACCACGAAGAATGGGACTGAACGGACAGGGTCTTCCCTACTGAGTGGCACTCTGGCAGTTTGACACCTCCGTGCATGTTAGTGCAGCTGCTGTACTGAGCACAGCCTGTAACATCCTTTTGAAGTGCAGTCTTCTCAAATACTTTGGTTTTGCGATGTGAACGGATTCAGATGCCAGGTTTATCAGAATTATCGCTTCAACAGTTCCGCAAAAATACGTATTTTAGGCAATAGTTTTAGATATAATTATGATATCTTTATCCTGAAGAATTTTTATCTGACTTCATCTGTTGTGTGACTTGTTTCCTACCTGCAAGAACTTGATTTTCATTGAAAGTGTGTGGAATACTATTGTTTTGATTTTTTTTTTGTTGTTTCTTTAAAGGCAGAAATTCAGAAAGGAGATTATATGGATGCTTGGCCATCGTATCTGTAGCTGTTTTCTGTAGAATAGAGGTAAAATACTATAGTTCAGCACAAAAAGTCAAAGAAAAATCATTTTACTTTTCCATCTGATTGGAGTTTGCCCGCACTACTGGCTAAATAGAAAGCTAATAAAGCTAATAGGAGTTCGTTCTTAATTTATTATGATTATCACAGAGTGGTGATTGGAAAGCATTTCCAATGAAAATCAGTGATAAAGCCAAAGGGATAGTTTGATCTCTTGTGGCCGTGTAGTATTTTTCCAAAAGAAAGAGCTGCGTGCTCCCTGGATTCCTGTCAGGCATTTCAAGCGGTTAACTTGAGATCAACAGTTTTGTCGTCAAAGGTTGTTAAACACCTTCGGCGTAACCCACCGGAGGAGAATGACCATTGTACTACAGTAGGCAGGAGGGAAAAATAATGACTCTGGTGTCCTTTCTGCCACGTAATGTGTTTGGTCGTGACAGCGCTCAGTTAATAATGATTAGGTCTAACTGTTACCTTTTCGGAAAAGCTAAGTGGAACTCTTTTTACTGATGCGCAGTGCTTTCTGCATCTCTGGAGAAACGGGAATTGCGGTGCGAGTTACTGATGGGAGTTCTTACATTGGATGGATACTCTTTACAATTGCTGCCTTTTGGTTTGTCATGCCTGAATCCTGCCTGATACGTGTGCGTAAAGAACTGTATGTGCTGGAATTGAATACACAAATACTTTTCGTAGTGAATCACCTCTTAAACTTCGTGAATAGCTCCTCACGACACCCCTTGTCTTTCCCAGTGAAAAGTCAAGTTGGAGGCAGAGTGCAGGAGCAGAGACTGGGCCATGCTGGACTTGCCTCCATGCTGTCGTCCACCTTTTACTCCGTCAGCTGTCTTCTCTTCACCACAGCGTCTTCCCTTTGCTCCTGCTTATGTGGGATTTTAGCCTAGCAGATTTACTGCCATAAAACTGTGTCTGAAATGACCAAAGAAGCCAACAAAAGTACTGCCAAAAGGCAGTTTTGTTCTCCCCTGGCTGCCTCAGCCTGTTTTCCTTTCCAGAGACAATCAGAGGCATGTGATCCTGATTCAGAGAAGGGTTTGTACTGTCTCCCTTCCATGATTCAGACGTTTGGGAGAAAAGAAAAAAAAGAATGTGCTCCTTGAAGAAGATAGCCCCGTTGACATGTTGGACTACAGTTTGGCTAGTCAGGAAATAGCTTCACTAGGCTGACAAAAACCATTGTCCATCATGTTAAATCGCAGTCCTTTTCTAGTCAGCAGGGAGCTATGTTTCTGCAGTGACAGTGAACAAAGACCACCTCTTCCAGGAAAGGATGTGCCAGAGTGAGAGCACCACCAGTTTCAGGCAGGCAGTGAACCTCTAGAAGCCCATTCACACAGTGCTTTGGTGGGCTGCTTGGTAACAGGGATATGACAGATGCCTTTATCCAAGAGAAAACTTGTACTGTGGGCTCTAGTTTTCATATGCTGTGTGATGTTGGGCAAGGTATTGATCTTCTCTGGCACAGCAGGAATATGCTAGTGCTCTGTATGGAGCTGCTGCTATCTATCTTTACTAGCTGTAATAGCGTGTCTCTTTACAGATGAAGGTTTTGTACAAAGGCAATGAAATGCAGCTTATTCTTTGCCTATGACTTTGTCGCTTCAGGATCACAGTTCTAAAACTGTGCCTTAATGATTGTGGGCTCATGTTGACTTCATTTTTACCTAGGAGATGACTTTCTCATAAATGTGTGTAAGGAAGTCATTCTGTGTTTAAAAAATACAGTGGTAATTAAAGAATACAGTCCTTCGCTTCAGCTGGTTGCTTGCAAATCCACACTGGAGCAGTAGGAGGTGTGAACTATAGATGCTGAAGAAGTACGTGTATGAATATAGACTGTTGACTGTTTTGTAGCCACAAGCTCAAGCCAAGACCGGTTTTAACATCAAAGCAATGCTTTAAAGGTGGATTTAATTTCTACCTTTTAAAATGTAATAATTTGTTTCAATTCGCTAAAGATGTTTCCAAAATCTAGGTTGTTTTACATGGTTCAGAGCTCTTTGAAAGCAGCTGGCAGCAAATATTCTGCCTCGCCAGCAGTGTTTGGTAGTTCTCAATATCCATACATAATATGGGAATTCAAATATGAAAGCTTCTGCCTGTTGGAATAGAAGGCTGTTAGCGAGCAGTGAGGAGAGGAATGCTGCTTTGAATTTAAAAGTGTTCACACAAAACCCATGCTTTGAGTTCTTACGATTCTATTTCAGGAACGGGCAGCTTTTATCAAAAAGTACAATCTGCTGTGTATTAAATCATTTAAAGTTTTAAACTTTTTGGGAGAGGTATATGGAAAATGTACTAGCTGCACTCCAAATATACTGGTTTAGGATTATGTGACATACCCAAGGGTCTGTACTAAATCCCATTTCTGAACATTCATTCATGAGTAGTATCTGGCACCAGTGTACGCAGTAGTGTACTCAAAAGCCAGGTGGCTTAGAGGGTCTCTTTTCTGAGACATTCCAGGATACCGTTCTAGGGTAGTACTTGGTTTCTTATCTCACATTTGATTGCCTTTAAAGAGCACATATTTAGATGTATTGGAAATCTCAAGTCAAAGAAGGCAACCAGAAAGAAGGTTGATTAGGGGGTTTGGGGGTGGTTTTTTTGGCAGCAGTCTATTACCTTGGTCTTTTATGCTCAAGGCTTGCACTTTGTAACAGCTTGGATGAGTCTAGAATATAGAACCGGCCAAACCCACAAATTCTGATTTAGACCTACTTGGCTCTTCTGAATCATCACGAGCTCTGGGCAGTGAGTCGGCCAAGAGCTGGTTTTCGCTTCAGTACTGTGTAAACACAAGATGTTTCCCAGGGCTAAATATTATTAAGCAAAAAAAGTTGTGTTGGTTTGATTTTTTTTTTTTTTTAAATGTCGCGTATTGTGTAAAAAAAAAAAAAAAAGCATAAAGCTACCATCTGGGGAAATCTGAAAATCCTTCTCTTTTACACTTTCTTCATCAGTTCACTGCTGAACACAAAGTAGTTTTAGGGTACCCTGAGTTTTTGTTTGGTTCTATAAGTGATAATGATTTGGATCAAACCACTGACAAACCTTCATGTGTTGTGGAAAAATTACCTTCGGAAATTGCCGTTTGATTTAAAGGAATTAAGAAAAACCATAGGATGTAATTCATAGGTTTACCATGATGTGATTTGATTTATTAATTCAAAATGAAGGTTCTGCAGCTAACTGGTGCATGTTCAGGGAAAACTTTAGATATGGATACATATATAGGTGTGTGTAAACATGACGTGGGCTTTTAATCATTAGGATGCTGTAAGCTTGTTGGCTGTGACAAACACTGGAGAAGCTAGTGGCTGTTTTCTAGACTTCACAACATTCTGCTTGTGGCAAGTCCCCTAATGCACCATAGGTCTTTCTCTGGAAATGGCTTGTCAGAGTGATTTAATGAGAGGCAGTTACCTGGTCAAGCTGTCGCACCCCCAAGTGGTCGTTGCTTTTCCCAAGTGTCTGTAAGTCTGGCTGAGCACCCGCAGCTGGGTGCTGGGTAGTCCCAGTCCCTTCACTTTAGTCTTTGAGCTGTGGTATTGGATGCCACTGGGGAAATTCAGCATAGACTGGCAGGCATCGATCTGCCAGTAGACTTACCTCCCACAGTTCTTCACTATTCATGTGGTTGAAGTGAATGGCAGGGAAGAAGATTAGAGGGAAATATAAATACATACTTAACGGAAATATGAGCAGGAATATAGTATTCCCTTTCTGACCCCATTTGTTTGGGTTGTTTGTTTGTGGTTTTGGTTTGGTTTGGTTTTGTTTGGTAGGTTGGTTTGTTTTTTTATGTTGGTTTGTTTCGGTTTGGTTTTTTTATTATAGTCGAACACATTTAGTTTGCGTTGACGCTTTCTCTTTCAAAGTCAGCATCTATTGTCTGATTATGGAATTTATTGAAGTTTGTTATTCTGCTGAAATCTGTTACTAATTGTGGCTTTTTTTTCCCCCCATCTTGTCTTGTTTACAACTTTTTAACATGGAGTACTGCTGAGTAAATAGTTGTATGACATCAAGAATAGTGTTTTAAGGTAATAGAAGTCCAGTGACTTGAGGATTCCTGCATGTGCTGTTCAAAAGATTGATTGGAGGGTCTGCCTCGGAAAAAGGCAGTTGACTCATATTAATACAGTCTATGAAGCTAAAGCCTGACTGCACTTTTAGGACGCGCTTAGTCATGATTCAGCGTGAAGGACAAAGGCAAGGTGCAGTGCATGTGTGTGTGCCTTTACGTGCAGGAGGCGTTAGGAAGTGACTGCAGCGTTCTTCTGTGGCATGAGAGAAACAGAGCTCCTTTAAGAATGACTGTACAGTGAGCTGCACATATGACCTTTTAATTTCTTTTTTTATCTCACTTTATGAAAAAGTTGTTTCTGAGGGTAGAAAAATCTTAAAAAAGCGACCCACAGATGAGAACGTACAGACACAATATAATCTCTATGGTAGAACTGCAATGCTCTCTTCTCCCCCAAAATGACAGACATTAAAGATACAAAAAAAGATTGACTGGTGTTATCTTTTTTCCCCCTTTCAATAGTGCGGCTTCATGACAGCATATCAGAAGAAGGATTCCATTACTTAGTCTTTGACTTGTAAGTATATGTTTTGCATACATTTAGCATGTTGGGGATGCGGTATTCAAACTTTTAGATGTAAATTCAAGCTCTGAAGATAAATGCACGGTCCTGATGCAATGAGTTGGACAAATAGATGCAAACAGAACTGGAAAGAGGGTAAAATACTTGGTCATTTGCATGTGCAAGAACTGATTTGTAAGTGTCACTCCTGAGAATTCCATATGAAAAGTGTTGAATAAGGAGGGCCGCTGCTGAAGTGAATTTTAACGTAACGTGTTGGTATCTAAGTGAAAGTTGCATGATACCTGCCAAAACTTTTCCACTCACTTGGAAAGTTACCGCTTTTGCTTCTGGCTGTGGGCAAGCATTAATAATTAGGAATTGTCTTGCGAAACTGATGGACTTATTTAAGTAAAATGATCTATTTCAACTGCAACTGCTTCTGGTGCAGTTTATGGTTTTGACAAACAACGCCCCCCCCAACCCCAGGAGCTCTCTTAAACCCAACATGGTTTTGCCAGTTAGAATGAGAAAAAATTATTTCCCCTAGAAATGTGAAGTAGCTAGTTTCTAAGCATACAAACTGAAGCATTTGCTTTCAGTATTTGCAGGTAAATTAGTACCTGGATCTTCCCTGATCAGTTGTGTGCTTTCATGTTCAGGTTGCATTCTGGTTTATTTTCTGACTTCATTGTTTTAAATACAAAGCTGCAAAATCTTCCTCGAGACTAGTTCTCAGACTAGCAATAGAAAACTATCAAATAATTGGTGTGCAGCGAGGGCATTCAGGGTTCAGTACTCAGATCCTGACGGGGCTCGCAGAGACTTAGATCTGATTTGTATATATTCGAGGTAAGTGGTCTCTGACTGTTGGCTCGGAAATGGCTCTAGGGCACAACAGGCGTACTTGCTCTCTGACACACATTGGGGTTTGTTTCACTTGTTCGAGGCTTTTTTTCTTTAAAGGCTACGAAGGAAATCTTTCTAGGGCAATTCGAAAAAATCGTCACAGTCCTGAACATTGCCAAGAAGTATGTGCAGAATCCTTACTTCTAGGGACAATATCCCTTTTATAAAGTGGTAGAATGTTTTTTGTTGTCATTGTACTACTGTACTGTTAGAAGCTATGGCCAACTGTCATCGCCGTTAGTCCATGTCTGTCTTAAGCTGAATATGTAATGCCAGGCATATCTCAGGAGATTATGATTGCAGTGTAAACTAGAAAGCATTTGAACAACTTCAAAGTTGTTAGATCCCAGTATCTGTATAGAATTCTGTATTCTGCAATAAAAACGAATTCCTAACCCAAAGATACTGTCTTGGCCAGAAAAAAGATTCTGCAGGAAGCATTCTGCACTGGCTGGAACTTCCTCAGTTTGCCCTTCAAACCCATTCAGGACGAACACAGGAGCAGATTCTACCATATGCAGTTCGTCTAGAATGGTCCACATAGTTCTGGTTTTCATCTGCTTCAAAGAAAGCACGCGTCAACGTAAATATTCAGCTTTTTATGTTTTGATCGCGTGGTTTGGGTTTTTTGTTAAAATGAATTCTTCTGAAAAAAAAAAAGATGTCTAAATGGTGGAGATAGTGTCTGGACTGCTGGATAGTTGTCTTTGAGAAAGGAGTATGTTGCATTCTTGAAAAACATTTGCCTAATTAGTAAGGATAGTGGTTCATAGCTAATTCTTTAATTCAGACTAAGAAATTTTTGCTGTAAATGCTCACTAATACTATTTCTTAGTGAAACGTCATCTTTCGCTGCAGTTACAAATGCATGGCCTCGTGGCTTGTTTAACTGCACCTAGAAGAGCTGCCACAAAAATGGGCGGACTTCTTCAGTATGAAGGCCATGTACCTGCTTTTAGTTATTTATTTCATTTTTATGCAACAGGAGCCTGACTGTGGTGTAACACTGTCGCTTCACCCACTCAGACCTTCATGTCATTATCTTAATGATTTCATTCCCACTGTGTGGGATTCAGCATGACTGGTTTTTTCAGAAATTTCTTTTGGACTGTAAAGAAAATGCACCCCACATAGGAAGGTGAAGAGGAAGAGTGCTTTTTCTGTGAATGTTAAAAAACCAATCATCATCACTTTGTTTTGAATTAATCTCATGGAGATGTCTGCGATCTGAAGAAGCAGCCCGTTGCTTTGATTGTGTACCTCAGTGATAGCTGTGCTTTTATCAGGGGAAAAAAAAAATGACATGCATTTGAGTGAACAGTTCTACCGTCAAAATGCGAAGCTGGAAGTCTTTTAAAATCCACATGGAAACTGGACATTGAACAATGAAAGATTTGCTTTCTGATAAAACACAGTATTGGAGTGTACCTCTAAGAAGCCCCGCGTACAAGAGATACAGATGCACTGAAGTATTGACGTGTCTCATATATATATATATATATATAAATATAGTTTCTTTTTAGTTGCTGACTCCCTGTCTCTGAAATGCAGACATGGCAGTGTCATTCTGGAGTATGGTAGTCGTTCTGCACTTGACTGGGCAAAGCAGTGATTTTCAAGGTCTTGTTGATGTCACTGCCAAGGAACAGAGGCATGTTACTGATCTACCAATACGGCTCCTACGTATTTGAGAAAATTAACTAAGCTAGCCTTCTGTGATACTTCTCCCAAGCAAAGGACTTCCTCCTGTTATGTTTCTCCCATTACTTACAGTGATTTGTGGATTAGTAAAATGCGCAGAGTGAGATTAGTAATGGACTTCATGAAGTTTCTTACTCCACTTGCCTCATTGGTTAAGGCAACTGTAGGTAGCATTTCCATCTTTCCATCAGCACGTTTCAGTTGCTAAGCATGAATGAGCTTGTCTTCGGCATTAATGGTGTTAGATGAGTTCAAATCCAATCAATTCTGTCAGTATTAATTGCTGTGTCTGAATGGAAACAGCTGTAGCACTTGAAGACTCTCTTTTGCGAGTCAATGAGATTCTCTTTTTTCACTGTCTTCCGTTTAATGCACTTGATGAAATGCAACAATTGGTACATTTAGAATGCTTGGCATTGCTTTTGATTTCCAAGTGGAGGAACTGTACTGAGTAGGAGAAACAAAAATACGAAGAAACCCCGCCTAATTGCAGAACAATGTTTGCCTAGGGTAAGTGCCTCAACCTTTCTTCTCAAACAAGGTCCTGTCGGACCAGGTTGCTCAGGGATTTGTCAAGGTTGGTACATTGTCAAGGTTGGTACGTCCTCAAGGATGGAAATTCTGCAACCTCTTTGAGCAACAAGTCCGTAGTAAATAATTGTATTAACAATAAAGGAAGAAAAATCCTTATACCTATTTGGTATTTCCAGTGTTTCAGCTTGTCGGTTGCCTTTGTGCTGTCTCTGCGTATCCACCTGTTAGAGAGTTGTAGACAGCAACAAGATCTCCCTGGAGCTGTCCCATCTTAATGGTGACCAAACCAAATTATCTCAACCTCTCCACATGCGTCCAGCGCTAACCATCTTGGCGGCCCTTCCTTAGACACAGCTCATTATGTCAGCGTTGTTTGTGTACTGGGAAACCCAAAGGGGACACGATACTCCAGGTGTGATCTCATGCGTATCAAATGCAAGGGAAGAATCATGTCAACCTGCTGGCTGCTGTATAGCATGATGCAGTTGTCCTTGACTGCTGCCAGGGCACACTGTTCATGCACATTCAGTCAGCAAAGGCCACTGGCATGACTGTAATGATTTCCTTAGGCAGAAGCTGGGAAGTTGCAGGTGAGTTCTGGCCACTCTGGTCACCTCCACAATCCTCCTTTGTTTTGGCCATTTAGCTGCCTTCTGAGAGTTTTTCCTAACCTATCCTGCAGAGTGACAGAGCGTGGGAATTGTTGATTACTTGTTTGGTTGTCAGTGAAATTCGCCCGTTCTGTTCTTGCTTTCATTTTTTCATCACTTAACAATGGTTATGAATGCCAAGCAAATGTTTAGTGTCAGCAAAGAAGAAAGCATATCCCCCTCTTTTCTTGGTGTTTGAGAAGAACGAGCATCAGCTTGGTGTTCTTTTCCACTGAAAAGCACTTGGATGACAATAAGTTTTTTCTTTGCTTTTTGGCTTGGATCAAAAATAAGAGTTTTAGGGAAGAATAAGATCAAAGTGTACTTTGTTTTTTCATTCATCACAAAGAGAGAATTATTCCTCTTTACCAGAACTGTGGCAGACAAATATATATATGCAAAAAGGAGGGATCAAAGACTGTCAAAATAGGCGTCGATCAAACATTTTGTGTTACAGCAACCAAAGCCAGTTTCTGGAAAGTAGAAGACAAAAAGAAAGAGAATTCAAATTAGGCAACCATCTATTTTACCTCCTCCAGCTTTTGTTGTAGACTTCTGTACAAAATAGCGTTCTGTTACCCGAAAGTGACTGCTTTCAAAGTCAGGAAGATGTAAACCCAGGACAAGGACTGTGTAGCCCAAATGCAAATGGAAACATGGAAATAGTTCTTTAACCAGCCTTCTGCCATGAAAGGAGCTACGCTGCTGGCTGAGCTGATCATTTCTGTTGTCGTCTAATGTGACTGAATAACCTGGATCTACAACAAGCTGTTAGTACAGCGATGTGCAAAGGGATGTTACGGTTCTGAAGATTCCAATTATTCTCACTTTTAATTTAGTAATCCTGTTAAGCTTAATTGTACGCAATAATAATTGCACTCATTGTAGCATAGATTTTTTTAAGTATCGTAATCTTTAAGCGTCTTGTAGCCCACTCTGGCTTTTACATTTGGGAATTTATTGAGAATATAATATGCTGTATGAAAATTGACTGGATTTGTAAACAGTAATGAAATACAAACATTGATCTCCCATCTAGGAATTATTTATGTTGGCAGCTCGGTAGGCCTGGGATTTTAGAAGCAGTGCTGGGACTGCATCCTGGTGCATCCTGCGTGTGGAGGCTGTGTTTCGGTACTCTGGTTGGGCTGCGCCCTAGGGTACCCCGCGCTCTGTGTGTTCTCAAGGCTTGCATCTGTTTTCAACTGAACTAGCACCTGAGTATTGGAAGACTTGCATTTAGCTGTGGAAGTATGCCGGTGCATTCCATAAAAGAGAAACGTTGAGTATAGTACAGGAAGGGTCTTCCTGGTTCTTTCAGGCCCTCAAACTGTTAACACCTCTTAAATTTCTGTAACTGTCACTTTCACTAAACTATTCCTACTATCTCAACAAAGAGAACTGAATGCTTTCTGGGAAAAATCATCTGCCGTTAAACTAACGGAGATACCCTGCTTCTACTGACAGGCTCCTTCCAAGTCAGTAATGCTCTTCCTAACAAAAGCACAAAAAGTAATGGTATGTGAGCACACCTCTGCTGCGTTCTCACCTTTGCCCCTTTTTAGCATCGTATTCACCTTTCCTGCGTCCGTCTTACGTTGCAGTTCTCAGCTTATCCTGAACCATTCTGAACTTGAGCCACGATTTTCCTTGCCGGTCAGTTCCCTTTATTCTTGTAGTTTTACTACTTTGGACATCTTTAACTGATGTATGGCATCTTGCCCAGTGAGCTCCTGTTCCTTGCTTTTATCTTCCAGTTACAATTCCTCTTCTACTGCATACTTTTTATTCATGTGATGATGTGTATGGACAAGCCTTTCACTTCAGTTCCTTCACCTTGCCGGTCAAAACCTCTTGCCTTTCTGTACAAATATTTTGGTGGTTCCTCCCTGACTTCTCCCTGTCAAGTTAATTTAAGATGCTCATTTTCACTTCTGAAATCCCCTTTTCCATCTTGCTTTTTCTAACAGAGTCACTGGAGGTGAATTGTTTGAAGACATAGTTGCAAGAGAATATTATAGTGAAGCAGATGCCAGGTAAGTAATTTGATTTTCTAATGTAATGCCTAATAACTTTAGGACAGTTACTTAAATTTTATCTCATGGTGTTTGGCATCAGTTTCACTAGCATAGTCTGTGAGACTCTAGGTTTTCTCCTAGAGTTCTCGTAGACTTGGAAGGGCACAGCTTGGCCTTTTGAGCTCACGACTGTGTAGAGACTGTGGAGAACTATATAAAGTCTTGATGTCTGCTGATCTAAAAAGGCTGAAGTAAAATCGTGGTAAACTCATGGAGTTGTTAAAATCGTAACCAGTTTTCTCCACTGCAGACTGGATATAACATTTCAGCTCTCTCTTCTAGGGATCCTTGTATTTGCTGATCAGAGTTTGAAGTATACGTTGGTCTTGAAAGATTTTTACATTAAATATAATTTCTGTCCTCGGCCCAGAAGGACTAATTTCCTTTTCAAATTTAAACATTTCTGTTGTGTTTCATCACTAAGCAATTACACCATGCATCTCATAGTCTGAGCTCAAATTTGAAATCTCCAGCAATTAACTGCAAGTGGTTGTTGAAAAATTTGAAGAATAAGTTGGCGATTATCATAATTTGCATGCTGACATAAAGTATCAGGGCCATTTTTCCATCTCAGAATCTGTTTGTCATCATATAAAAATAAATCTGAAATACTCTCGTATAATTACGAATCCTAAACACTGTGGCCAGTTCCTTTGAAGAGAATATGTTCTACCAGTACGGTCGTCACAGAAAATTTATGTCAAAGGAAATTTAAAGAATCCTTCTGGTTTTGTGTGTTCATAGTCACACACCGCCATTGATACTTAGTACGTGTAATTTTGAGTTATTCCTTTACATTTGGCATTAACTGGCAGATGACTGGAAAGCGTTAAGTGTCCCTAACAACAGTGGTAGGATCATAATGACCCAACAAGAAGTTAACTCTGAATAGTAGGAAGCTTACGCTGTTTATTGCTCTTAACTAATTTCTGCAGGAACAGTGGAAATGACATTACTTTAAGCATTTAAATGTGGAACAACACATTGTAGAAGAGCAAACAAAATTGGTGGTTTAGGTGGGGTGGAAGGAGAGGAGCTGTATTTAAAAAAAATTCCAAGGATTTTTTGCCTGCTGCTATTCAAGCCAAATTTCTAATATTGATGCCAAAGGCCAGCATATGGTGTCATTGTGTGCTTTTAAGATACTTGTGATTTAAAAGTCCATATTGCAGGATTTTTTTTCTGTTCTAGACTCGTGATGTATTTGAAGGGGCTGTGCATATATATAAGATGTATATATATATATGCACCATGTAATTTA
>JAAGNO010017989.1:0-20157 GCA_033439905.1 Ceryle rudis
CAGGAGGCTTTTCAGGGTTAGGTGACTTTCTGCAGTTGTGAACTGCATGAAGGAGCTATCTCCCCCTTGAGCTGAAGGACCCGGATCGAGAGGGACGGGCCTCGGCAGCCGCCGGCCTGGCCACGGGTGTGATGTGAGCTGCCCTGCGGAGGAGGGCGCCGGGCGGGGCTGTGTAACGTCGCGCCGCGCTCGTCCTGTAGCAACCCCGGAGCGGGCTGGACGGGCCTCCAGCTGTGAGCCTGGTTGGGCCCCACCTCTGGCCACCCTGCCTGGCGGTGCTGCTGCGGGGAGTGGGCTGCACCTACTTCAGACATGGCTCGAGTGTAGATTTACCTGTTTAACTGTCTCTCTTCAGTCTGTTGGCTACATTTCTTTCGCTGACTTAACCTTTGCTACTTCTAGGCCCTAGAGAAACTGTACTTCCCCTGCCTTAGTGGAGACCTGAAGCTGCAAATTCACAGAGAACCCCCACCCAGTTGCGAGGAAGAGAAGCAGCCCTGGCACAAAAGCTTGATTACATTTTGAGCCATCTAAGAACCTAAAGCTGATTTCACCAAAGCCTGTTACAGATTGTCCAAAGCCATGGAGGAACGTGGGCTTAACAAGGTGTGGGAAGTATTGGTCCTGGCTCCTACCTATGACATCACCTTTATTGGAGACACTCACAAAAGCCTTCTTCTTTATAACAATATTACTTTCTGGATCTGCTTCCTGTACTACTTGTTTCTGGCACTGAATGGAAGAAGGATCATCACATGCAACCTGCTGTGCCTCTTAGCCTTCCTGGAGGCTTCTGGAGGGTGCCTGTGTGCAACACCTTGACAGAATTCAAAAGCATAGAACTCGGCTCATTTGTGTGAGGGCTCAAGAAAACCATTATGGAAACCAGTGTATGAAATGAAAGAACCTGCTAACTTCAACAGCTGCAACTTTCTTCAGACATATTACTCAGAAACAAAGGAACACAATGTAGTTCTTAAGAAACATACCAATCACCTTTAAAAAGTGAACGAAGTGCTGTTAAAAAAAAAAAAAAACAACACAACAAACCCACAAACAACACAAAAAGTACCTTAAACAAAAACCACAAATTCAGGAATTTTCAGGTTTACTGCAAATTAGCAAAAGTAAATCAATGTAATATCTATTTATTTTCAAAGACTTCATTTAACATAACTAGGACTGATAATTCTCCATTGAAAACCTGAGGATGAAATTAGCCTTAGGTGAGACCAAACTACAACCTGAAAGGCAGAAATTTGTAAGATGGAAAAATGAGAACTATTTCAGTAGTCTACATTTTTCGTGGTTACAAAAAAAAAGAAAAAAAAAATCATCTGTTCATATCTTTGTAATTCAAAATTTTTAAACCAAGGATGGAAATCTCTTCAATTTTATGGAAACTTTATTAAAATAAAATTATTTTAAAGAACAAATTTCACTGTAAGTAATTGTTTTAAGTTGCATAATCCATCAGTGTTTTAAAATCAAACAGGACTACCATGAATCTCCATGCTGAGGGTATTTCAAATGTTCAGTAACAGTAATAAAACTTTGTTGGAGAATCTTCATTTTTATTTTCTATTTTCGGTACCATCTGCCAGAAACCTTTCTATAAGCCAATTAAAACAGGAAAGGATTTTAAAAAAGACAGTTTATCTGAGAGCAAACACAGCACAAAGCTATAACAAAATATTATGGATGCAAAAACCAAAGTGAATTTTTTTCAAGTGTTTTCCAAAGTGTCTGTCTGAGTCTGCAGGCCGTAGGCAGTGGGCCTGTTTTCAAAAATAATGGCCCAGGAGAACTGCCATCTACAGCTACTTGGATGCATAGCAACTGTGAAAATCAGGTCACCTGTCTGGTCTCAAACTCTTTATTTGCTTTTCACCTGTGGCTATTTTACCTAGGCAGAGCAACACGGCAGCACAGAAGTTATTGCATGCATGTGGAAACCTGCCGGAACACAACAGCTTTCCAACCTGGGGAACTAAACACAAATCTACCTAGACTTGACACAATTAAATTGGCTAAACCTTGACATATGTTCTGAAAAACAGGACCAGTTTTTAGAAAAGCACTGTTCTTCTGCATGTGAAATTTTTCCTAGTTCAAAGAAACTTTGTGCCTGAAGTCCTAAAAAAACATGCAAGTCCAGCCTGCCATCCATTATAAAATGGTTAGCCCCATGTATTTTTAGTACATTTAGTGTATTTTTAGCCTTACTTTCTAAGAACTTTGAGAATTTTGACATGTATCCAATTTTGACGGAAGAAAGGTTTCAAGATACTGTAGTTCCAACAAGTTTCATGAAGGGCAGCAGCTCCGGGGTGGTAAAACCTTGTGAACATCCAGCCTCGCTCCGCCGCTGGCCCCAGGCAAATGTTCCAGCGTGAACTCAGCACACCGCAGCTGTGGCAGGGACACACTTGCATAGGGCACCAGCCTTCTTACTTGTGTAAAACCGGGACACATAGTTTAACGGGTCTTTTGAGAAGTTTTGAACTTGGGCGGTATTTTTGTGTCATATGAGAAAAGTTAGCTTATTATTGAGCAATTGTGTTCAATGGATGAAAGAACAATTACATTGTAACTGATGCATGCTGTTTCCAGACAATATGTAATTTACTGGTGTTTTCATTTCTGTATGGAAAGCATTTGTATTTTACAGCTGACATAAAATTCTTAGCTGTCATTCTTATGTAAATTGTCTTTTATGGTATTGCTGTTCTTTCTGAAATGCACCGCACCACCCCAACTAGAGATGAGTCTGCTGCTTTTAACAAATACAGAAACTTTTAATTTGATAGTAACACTTCATACTTATTTCTTCAGCAGTTGTCTTGTAAGCGTAAAATCAAACCTTGTTAATAAATCACCAAATATTGTGAAAGCTTTAATACCTTTGACCAGGCTTGCAACCAGCCTGCCAGAAAGCCTACTTTTCTATCAAGCTGTATTGAATTCTTCTGAATCTTTTGCTATAAAAATATATCTTACCTCAAAAGGAAGGGAAGCACTCACAGTTAGACTTGTCAATATTCTCTGCTGCTCTTGCCCTGAACAATTGTCCAGTGCCCTTAATGAAAAAAATAATTATTTGGAGTTAAAAGGACATGGGTAGTTGTACACTGATCTTTTCTGTTTTTTTCAAATAAAGAAATGCTGCTTAGCATAGTTCTCAGAGGACATGAGTTACTGTAACTGCTGCTGTATTGATGTCTGTGTGTCTGCAAGGACAACTGTACCTCTGCATCCTCTCCAGTATTTTTGAATCTTTGGCCAGTCTCAGTCAAATTCAACACAGAAATTAACTTGTGACAAGTTTCTTTGAATCTTCTGAAGGAGAAAGCCCTGAATTGGTACCCCCACTATCGGCAACATTCCTCACCCCTTGTTGCACAACTGAGACTCCACAGGAGAAAAGCATTTTGCAAGGACAGGAAAAGGTAAAGCAGAGCTCGCATTTTATTGTGAAGGAATTGATCTACAAGATATAAACTGATAGGAAAACTGGCTTCATTAGTTCAACTGCAAACACAACCATCTGTTTATTTATATATTGTGTTGGTAGGATCCAGTGCTGCAATTTCAGCTAAGTACAAACGGTTATTCGTGCCATGGCATTTAAGAAAAGAAAAAAAAGACATACATGATGTTCCTGCTTCTTTGTGTTTGTCTTCATCACACCAGGAAGCTCAAGGACATTATCAAAATATATTTATTCAAGCTATGTTAAGTTTTTAGGCCAAGGTATGCAATTCCATTTCCTTGATGTAAGAGACAAGAGTTGGCAGCCTAAAAGAGTTCATATGTTGTGTTGAAATAAATAGTCAAGGCTACATTAGACGTAATTCCACAGCACTGACTGATTCTTTCACAAAGAGAAATGGTCCTGGGAGTGCCTGGCCATACAGAGGAAAAATATATGAATAGTCATAATAAATGGAAAAGTATGGGTGTATAAATATATATTTTACATATATATGTATATATGCCTTGAAAGTCAAAAGTCAAAGCAGTCAAACTCTTTATAAATACGTGTGTGTGTGTGTACAGGCATACCACATCACACAATGTATGTTCTTCTGTTTAATGAGAAGTGTCACTTTTTTTCAGCTCCCCTGTGAATAAGCTATTTCAGAGCATATTAAAGTATTTTAAAGAGTATTACCGTTTCCACCTGCAAATGGCACAGTCCCCCTTCCTGAACACCACAAATCAGTCCCTCCAGTAAATATTGCCTAATACATGACCCTAGAATGTCTTCAATTTCACATTAAAAGTAACTTCATCAGGGTGATATGGTGCATTCTTCCATCATTTCTGCCCCTGTTCCGTATTAGCACTTGTGAGCTTATCAAAAATTTCCATTCTGATTTTAACTTTCCATCTAGGCCACTAAGGCTCTGTGTACATTGACAAGCAGTGGGGAAAACAGACATGTCTGTAGGCAAAACGGTGCTGAGGCCATAGCATCCATGATGTGCCTCAGGTTAACTTTTGACTAGCTCTAATATGATCGCAGGGGCTGCATGTCCATTTGTGGCTGCAGTGCCTTGGGTGTGCTTCTGCTATGGATCTTCCCAAAGTGCATTTATTTCATGTGCCCTGAGCCTAGTCCACAGGATGAAGCAAAGCTTGCCAAGCTGGGATGATTGCAAGATTTGCCTCAGAAGTGCACACCTAACCGAGACCAAACCATTACTCTATCCATAAATATTTACACTAGGAGGTTTGGTTGCAGGTTACACAATTATTCAGGTAGAACAGAGTGAATGCAGGGTGAGAGGTCACCTCCCTTTGGCAGTTATCATGTGCTGGCAAAGGGGGTCCTCTTTCACTGCAGGGTCACTTTTGTACAATGACAATTCATAAATACAGCAAAGAGCATGAGGAAAAGTAGTGAAACCAGGAGAGTTAAGGCATAAAGAAACTACTAATCAGTTACAAGATTTTTGCTATATCCAGTAACAAGACAGGATTTCTACTGCATTCAATGCACACACACATATACGCTCAAAATGTGTATTTATATATTTATATTTATATCATTTACATTGAGAGCACTTTAATTTTGCAGATTGTTTCAAGTCCCCTGATGTGCTTTTTCAGCAGAAGACAGGTCTGTTAAAGTAAAATGTAGATGTAGAATTCATTATTTCTACTGTTTGAATCCAGTCCTAACGTTTAAGAAGCTTTTGCTCTATTTCTGAGATGCAGATTCCCAAAGACTAAAACGTAAATAATTTAGGCAGCCTTTCTGAATTTTGGTGAGATGGACTCAAAAGCCACTTGCTCATTCATAGTTCTAGTGCTGCTACCTTGTGGGAAAAAAAACGTTGCAGATCTCTTGTAAAAGAGGGTATTAAGATTGTCAAGAATGGTAAAAATGGCCTTTTAAATTTTTGCATATTTTCGTTTTGGTTTTGCTTGTTAATGTAGAGATACTTCACCCAGCCTGTGTTAGTGTGATTAAACCAGCAGGTTATATGGGGAATCATTATTCAGTGTGATCCAGATAGAGATTTAGGCCCTTCCACTGCCTAGGATTTTGTACCATATTTTAGCAGAAGTACCAAAATTCCTCTCAGTACATCCTGGAGTATAAACAGTACTGCTGCCTGTGAAAGCAGTGAGTATGTTTCTTCTATTGCCACTTCTTATAGATGCTTATAGATTTAAAGCTACTGCATGATTACTCAGAATGTAGTTTAAAAAATCCAAATCTAATGAACAGCTAGAAAAGCATCCCGGGCAATAATACACTTTCTTTTAAACAGGAAGGTTTTTCTTTTTGTCACAGCAGTTGTTTTAGAAGCATTTTCATTGGCATGTGCTTTTATATTCAAACTGAAATACCAGTTCTTTCTGGGAACAACAGAGTAAGGTTCCAGCCTTAAGAAATTGTACCAGCAACTTAAACATGTTTCTGTTTTCTTGTTCTGTTTTTCAGTTTCTAAATGCACATACAAATACAGATTTGTACGTCAACAGGCAAACAAAATACTTAAGACACTTCTACTGCATACTGATGTAATCCACTTTAGCACATTACTAAGCAGTTTTTCAGGATCATCCATGTTCATAAAGGAGGTACTTTGTGCTTTACTCAGTAGCATTGGATTGGGAAAGTGGGTCTTAAGCAAGTGAAACACCTAGAAAAGTAAAAGTCAGAAATGGAAGAGATTGCTGCAGAGCTGGCAAAATTAAAAATAAAGTCAAATTTGATTAAGTTGCTTTCTTTTCACTGGGACTGTGTCTGTAACTTTTTTAATAGAATGGAGAGGTAAAGGTTGGTTTGGTCTTACAGTTATTTCAAAGGCCAGAAAAAAATTTCCAGAAGTATTATAATGACAAAACATGGAAAATCTTTCAGATGAAAAAAAAAATCCTTTTTGACAGTTCTATTTTTAAAATTTAAACATTTTAAATATTTTAATTGAAAATGCTTTTAAAGGACTCTATAGATCTGCACTCCTCACACAACTGAAAGTCCTACTGAGCAAGGAGCTTGAAGTAAGCATAAAATTTAGCACTACACTCTGAACAAGTCTGATACACATCAACAGTTACTCTGAAAAACCATCAGTGTGAGGCAGCAAATGATGTAGATAAGGTATCAATTTCACTATTTTGCATCAGATCCAGATTCAAAAATGCAGAAAGAATGCTAAAAGACATGCTTATTTTTAAACTTGCTGCAGTGTTCTCCCAAATGCGCGTGCAAATGGCATTCGTAAATGTACAGAATGTCTGAACTTGAGGAACTCCCTATTCATTTGTGTTAGGCTGCAAACTAATGTTGGGCAATAACATTTACATCTTCCTTCATATTTTTATCAAAACCAGCATCATGCTAGTATTAGATGTCATGATGCAATTACGGCTTTGGGCCATGATGTTTGGTACTGCTAATACGGGCTTGCGAGCGGGAGTTTGGAGGGCAAGGTAGGGCTGCGCAGCACTGGGCTAGGAAGGTGAGGGCACAAGTGAGGTACTGGTTGGTTCCAAGGCAATGCATGAAACAAATGACTCTCATAACCAGCCTCAGTTCCCTCTGTCCCCAACAGTGAACCTTTTGCAGGGGTAGTTTAAGGCACACATGGCCCACATGATTTCCCTGAGGCCACACACCATCCTGGGGACAACACCTGTTTCACAAACACACCGCACCCTGACATTTTGCCACCGCCTCTTCACCCCAAACCCTTGCACCACCAAAATGTGCAACAGCCACCTCCTGCCAAGGGGTGCTGGTACCGGAGATCAGGGCCTGACTGGTGAGCAGAGCACAGGTGACCAGGCTGCTACCCACACACTGTGGGGGGAGACGGGAAGGGATACCCGTGCTGAAGCACACACTTGGCACAAAGCAAATTGGTGCACGGTAGCTATGGGCAGGCACAGCTTGGAAACCAGAGCTATCAGAGGAGGGGGAGTTACAAAACAGCCTTGCAAGGAAGTGTGGAATGCAGCAACAACCGCCTGGCTTTCAGAGGCGGTGCGACCCATGTGAGAACAGTCACATAACGTGCTTCCCTGAGATAGCAGGGGACAGGAGCCCGTGGCCCTCGGGTCCCTTTCTAGTTCTGTACACACCACATATCGTGCCATATGTACAGTATAAGCTTCCAGGGCAGGAGGGACACGAAACCCTCCGTAGATCCCCACGCGCCATAGGCTCTTGGAAGCTCTGAGGGCCCGAGGAGGGACACGCTCTCCTCGCACTAACACGGCCTAGAAGCAACACCTTTTAATGCCACCCGAGAGACGACCACCTCCACGCCCCCGCACCGCCTCTCCTTATGGGGCCCAGAGGATGTGGCCGCGCCGCAACGGCCCCACTGGGTGGCGCGCGAGGGCTGTTGGGACGGGAAGCGACGAGAGTGCCGGTCGCGGTCCCAATCGCTCTCCCTCACGGAGACCGGCGGCTCCTCGCCGTGTCCCTCAGACCAGGGGCAGCCCTGCGACCCGGGTGCTTCAGGTGGTAGCTGCTGGTCGCTTCGGGAGTACTGTGGGTGAATCAAGGAGCTTGGCTTTTAAAATTTTGGCCTCAGGAGATTGAGAAATGAAGCAAGATCCATGGTCTTTGGTTTTCACTGGTTTTTTTTCAAAGAAGCAGTAAGGAAATAGAGAAGATAGACAAGAAGATAGACAACGTCTGGAAAAAGGAAAACAGAATGAAGGAGGAAAGAAAACTGTCCGTGGGAAATGAAGCTGCTTGGGCAACAGCTTGCTGCCATCCAAAGCAGGTGCTTCTACACCCGCCCTTCCACTGAATCCAATGTTCACCAGGTTGCTCAACTCACTGACTTGGCTGAAAAACACTTTTTTGTTGAGTTAGTTTTCTGCCAGATTGGTGGGTTGAATCAGCTCGAGGCAAAGCCCAATGTGAGAACAAAAGCAAGAGCACATGGCCAAGTTCTGAAGGAAAAAGGTGACGGACTTATGGAAGTGCGTCTTGAGGGTGCATCACTAACTAGGACTGCTGTAGTAGAAAGGGTACAAGATACAAATGAAGAAAGTTAAGTAAACTTAACTACTTGTATTCTATACCTATACCAGGGGAGAGTAATGCATACCTCAGGACTATTTAGGAGAGCAGCAGAGATCTTTGTGGTGCTTATTCTTGTTTCTAGTATAGATCCAAATGAGATTTATTTTCATGGTGTGGCTCTGTGTAAATTGGCCCTTAATGAGAAAGATTCAGATCAAACCATTGTGTCCTTTGAGTCACTGAAAAAATAATTCAAAGAGAAATGGAAGCAGCAGAACAGAAGAAAAATGGAATAATCACAAGTAAAAACTGGAGGTAAAAGCAAAGAAACAAGGAATTAAGGAAGATGGAGAAAGTCTGTAAACTTTTAAATGCCAAGAGAGCTTGTCTCTGCAACAAAGGTGACCATGATCTGGATTCCTTCCTCCTGAATTTAAGTGTGTAACCAGGGTACATAGGCTTCCTGTAGCTTCCAAGAAGAGGCAGGCCGCTTCAGAGGGGAACAGACCTTCAATTTGGATATTGGTAGTTGTCCATCTGCTTCAGGCTGTCACTGGGTCTTGCCCTTACGTGCCTGCAATGTACTGACCTCTACCTACTGCAAGACATCCTTGTAATGGAAATTGATACTGGATTGCATTATATGGGAGGCCGGTCCATGTGCTCATCATTATTTCTTTGGCCTTCTAAAGGGTGAATTTAGTTTCAGCCTTTGGCAAGATGTCCTGCAATCTATTTTGAACTGAAACAGAGGAAAATCATGAGGCTGTGACAGCTTCCCTGCTTATCTTGGATGCCTTCTCCCAAAGAGTTGCACTGAACAGCAGTCTCGTGCAGCAAAGAAGCTTGACCAGTATTTCTAAACAAACATGGTTTCTCTGCATTTTTTCTTATCTGCATCTCTTTTTTATATATATTTTAATCTTGGGTCAATGGCAGTCTTTATCTGTGATGGCTCTAAGACCATAATCAGTGTTGAACAGTAAAGCATAATTAAAATTAGCTTAAACCAAGCTGGAAAACAGCATCATTATAGGCACTTCAGTTTAAATAGTCAAGTTACTGCTTAGATTCTAGCTCATTTTCTTTGTAGTATTTACATTTAAACACCATGAGAAGGTGTAAAACATGCACTAAGCACAAGCTTTGTATTTTCATAATTTTCACTTTCTAATGTATGGAACAAAGTACTACATGGCGAGTTGCAATATAAAGAAATCACATGATAATTGATTTTTTTGCTTAAGCTAAGCCAGCAAAGTCACAGTAACACTTTAACAACACTACTCATTAGGAGCAATGTCCTGATTCATTTTAAGAGCCTGGCTTCAGTGGTAGTAGTTTTGGACCCAGTAATTTGGGCTGTTCTGCATACTTCAGGTAGACACCAATGTTCATCTTGGCTAGAAGTGCATTTCAGTAATTATCAACTAAGTGTTTAATAAAAAAACCCATATACCTCATTGTGGAAAAAAATAACAGGAAAATTCACTTCTGTCTTAAATTCAAAGAATATTGACCAGGACTAGGACTCTAATAGGACGCAGAACTTTTTATCAGAGGACTACAGTGTTGCATAAAACCCTTCATTTAAAATCCCTGTCAAGGCACATGCACTGTTGTGGCGGTCACACTAGAGTGAATACACATACTTAATTTTGGAGGGAATATCTAACATTTCGGAAGTGTATTCATGATTGGATTGTGGCAGCCAGGACTGCAGACCCACTGTAATCCCAGGTCTCCCAGGGCCCTGTGCCCGCCCTGTGCGAGGCTCTCTGGGCTATTTTGGCTTTCGTTTTTGGAGCAACAGTAGCAACATAGAGCAGAAATTTCTGGCTGAAAATTTCTGAGAGAAAATTTCTCTACAGGAAAGAAAAGAAACAAACTGTAATTGTAATTCTGAACAGCACACTGGCTGTGACAGAAGCCAGGCAGGATACCAAGCTGCCTGCTTCCCCTACAAGCTTACCTGGCTTTTTCTATCAGCAGTTTGCATGCTTTTTGGGCTTCTTGACAGCTCAACAGGGAAGCTACCATGGGTCAGGGAGCTTGTGAACCTGAGAGGTGGGGCCCAGATCAAGCCCACATTTCCACTGTAATCCCACTTTGGATGGATAGTCTTTTTCAGAAATGTGGGAGAGAAATTTTCCAGGGTCCAAGGAAGAAAAGAGCAGTCAGTCTCATATTGCAGAGTATCTCAGGCAATGCCAGCAGCAGAGACAGCATCCATCCTTCTCCAACCCAGAAGCGGCAACAGAAATAAGAATTATAGAATCGTAGAATGGTAGGGGTTGGAAGGGACCTCTGGATATCATCAACTACAACCTCCCTGCCAGTGCAGGAACACCTAGGGCATGCCACACAGGAACAGATCCGGGTGGGTCCTGAAAGTCTCTGAAGAATGAGACTCCAAGGTGCTTTAAGGAAAAAGAGGCATACTCTCTTCCCTTTCTGAGATGCAGCAGCAGAAGGAACTCATCACCTTTTAACCACTCCCATCAGCTCCATGGGACTATCGCTGCTGTACTTTTCCATTCCTGGCATATAACATTTTCCATAGAGATACAGTTAATGGACATTTAACCTAGGCCAGTAGTGAGTGAGGGAAGGAAACACAGAAGGAGAATCATAGTTCTCTGTTACTGTTCTCAGACTGTGAAAGGCAGTAGCACACCCTGGCTGCTACTTCAGCAATGCTTAGGTCCTGTTTGAAACACTCCTTTATAACTACTAGACATCAAGAGTTTTTGAGCAAGCAGTGAATCGCTCAACAACCATTTATCATGAATATTTTTAGGCTCTCTACCTAAGAAGGCATTCTTCAGTAGAGCTCTGAGCACGTATATTTCCTTTACAATAAATGCAACATAACAGATTAACCAGAAAACGTGTGGTGATTCTGCTTCAGTGGAGGTTAGAAACTGTTGTACAGTGAATTTAACTTAAACTCAGAACATCCTGTTTCATGGAGACTTCACAACAACTCAAATTCTGAAGGTGTTATTCAAGCCCTGATTAAACAAACTGCACATGCATAAATCTAACTAACATCATGGCTTGCTGAATTTAAGTCCCAAGTCTGGCTCAAGCAAACTAGTGAAGTTAAAACTGGGCAGCAGCTTTGAATCTGTTAAGTCAGAATCCTTACACCTGTGAATAATGCCTATTATCACTTTCTCTTTTCATACTTTTTAGTTCTCTTCAGTTTTTAACGTCATCTGTGGTTTATTTTCCCAGATAGAGGTATTTGTAGAAGAAAACAGAGCAGGACAGCTCTGATCAAGACGGAATTAAACTTGTCACAACTAAGTGATTTGTCATAAAGTACTGAAAACCCCACTGGTCTTTCACTGGTTCTATTTTAGGCTGTGAAAAGAAAGGTGAATACTTTTTTTCACTAAGTCTTCTGTACGTAATACCAGAAGGTTAAACATGTATTTTCTTCTTTGTAAGCAAGTCCAAGCTTCTGGCTACAGTCCAGCAGACATTTTTCTTTGTCCATTAAGACAATCTCCTACACAGTTTGCCAGGGGAGGATGAAATTCCTCATGCTGTGTTATAAACATTCATCACTGAAATCATTCTCCTAATAACAAGACCAGCAGACAAAATTTAAAACGGCTCTGCTTTGGGTGTGCTCTACAGATGGAGACTATAGAATCAAGAGTGAACCAGTAAAGCCAAAAACCAAATAAGCCACTGTGGAAAGGTTAAGCATGACAATTTTCCATCACTAAGTGTTTTGAAGCTCAAAGAAAGTAGGAAAAACCTGATCTGTCACTCCAAATATAAGACAAAGTAATACTTAGATGTCAAAAGAAAGAGTCCGAGAAAGGATTATTTTTTCTCTTCTGAAAAGTCTTAGTTCTTCTCTGTGGCAGTACTTGACAGAGACAACCTGCAAGTACTTCAAAGCCACATAGTCTGTATTTTCTTCCCTGGACAACCTTTTTAAAAGCTCGAAGGAATCTCCTCTGTCCTTCTCTTGCTTAAGTTCATTCCTCTTTAATAAAGTCTCTAGAGATGACAGCTGAAATCAGGGTCCTGTTGAGACCATGGCACTTAATGGGCAGCACTGATTTTAACTTGGCCATGGAAGTGAAAATGGGCAGCACTGACAGCAGTGCCCGCAGGCTTCTGGTCAGGGAGACTCACTCTCTTTATCAGCTCACCTTCCTGTCTTCCTTTTCAGTTGCGATTTACTCCCTTCTCTGCCAGTCTCCCTAATTAGTACAGAGGATTTGTTTGTGTATAGCCCTAATAAATCATAATCACCTTAGATATAGCGCTTCCCCAGGCTCCGACCTTTTGCTCTCCAACCGTGCTGTGCCAAGTACTGGGTGGGAGGATTGGGCAAGGATTTCCTATGTACTGCCATCATCAGCAACCAGGAACTCAGACTTCCTCATTTAAGCCTCTGCTAATGGCTACCACCATTAATGAATTATTTCCTTTATGAAAGCATTTCACAAAATTCAATAGGGATAAAGCCAGAAAGTGATCAAAAACCTTAACAAATTACTACATACCTTCTGAAACATTTTAAAAGAAAACAAAAGCTTCTTAGGGTCTCTGTTTATTTTGTGACAAAACCTATGCAGCTGCATGGAAGGTGGGGGTTTTCTAGAAAAAAATAATTTATAGGAGACTCCAGAAAGGTTTCTTAAAATGACGATGGCAAGAGGTTGATGGGGTGGGATTTTCTGGACATACTGTGAGCGTATGAATACCAGCCTCTCTACCACTGCAGGCTGCATCTGGTTTTCAAAGAGTTACATGTTTGCAGCATTGCTGGCAGGTTTCTGATGTGTGAACCTGGGAGCCCCATCGGGCTGTAACTTATGCAAAAGGCTGCTCTGAGTCCTGGCAAGCCCAGGTCTCCAGATTTTTATGGTGCAACAGAAAGAAACATTCCAAACCATCTACCTGAACTACTATTCCCTCAACACATTCCTCTGTAGTGTTTCTTGGCTGGCTGTTTGATCCCGCAGCTCTAGAACTGAAAAAAAAAAATGTTGCTTGAAGTTATATTTCTCACAATCCTTTACACAGCATCTGTGGCAAAAATACCCCAGAATACTATATAAATTACATTTGCCAAACCCAAGCAAAATCTGAGAAATAATTGTCTTTTCCTAATATCAATATGTTGGTGTATTTTTAGTTAATACTTATGAGCATCCATCTGCTACTCCTAAATAGAAATACAAATATGTGAAAATCAGAAGCACATCGTCATACATTTAGGTTTTCAATTTTTGTTTTGAATAAGCTATTGCAAAATTAAGACTAGATAGGTTGCCTTTTAAAACAGTCTTAATTAGGAAGGGTTTTTAGACTAATACTACAAATCTAAACCCACAATTTTATCCTGTTTTGTCATAACTGCTCACAATTCTTCCTTCACTGTGGATGGTTTAGTCAAAATCCCAACAGCTTTTCCCCAGTGGATGTTTATGTGGCTGTTTAAAGCAAATACACAACTTAGAGTGAAATTGTGGTCCTACAGAAACAGAGGAGTTTAGCACAGGAAAAGATCCAACATACATCTAGCAAGGTATTATGGAGGTTATTTACTTTGTGGTTTCATAGGTTACATATGTACCATTACAATCTCTGCTACAGAAAACAGAGACATTTCTGTGTTTGCCAGCTTGCTGTGTCACAAGAAAACAGTCTGGGTTAGTTGGAACATGGAAATCAGTCATGTCAGTTAAGGGATAAAATGCAGGGCAGATTTCCTGGAAATAACACAACCAATATTTTTGTAAATTGTGGAATATTTCAGATTCAAAGTGTATGGAAGTGCTGTGCATTTTTAATTCGTTTAGTGGATACTATAAAAATTGAAGGTTGTTTCTTATAGAAATAATGTTTAGCATGAGCATTTCATACCTATATGCTGGCTATGTACTGAGCAGCAAGTTTTAACAGTGTAGCAGGCACAGAACAATGGTTGGCATATACAACATGCTGCTGTGCCTATTGCACATACCATATAAGCATCAGCTCAGCAAAGAAAGACAGGAATTTGGAAGTAATTTTGCCTTATATATTTGTGGGCTCTTTCCATTTGTCTTGACCAAACTGAAGCAGGAATCATATTACTACTTAACTGATGATTGCCACTGGTAACTTCTACTATCCCACACAGATTTATGTTGAGATAGTCTCACATATGTAAAATTCCACCTCTCTGTTGTTCTTGCCCACAAAGTAGACATTCTTTCTAAATGTCCTGTGTTCAAATGATCTTAATATGTCATGAAATTTGAGTCAAAATTCTGTATATTTCATGGTGCTATTTGGTGTTGTCGAGTCCTTAGACTCCTGTTGGAGTGAGAGGAGTCCTTTCAAGGCCTTCAACAAGCCTTGGATCAGATTCTGGTTTGCTTAGTGAATTATTTCGGGAAGTCAGTGACTCTCTTAGATTTCAACCTTTCTTCCTTTTGGAAAGCTAATTAATTTATAGGCCTTTAGAATCTCAGCTATTGTCATAGGAGAGATTGGGGGGGAGGTTGTTTGTTTTAAATCCTGGCATTGGAATATGGGTTGTTTATAGACTAAGATGACCCTCATGTTTATAGGCCTCTTGAGAAAATGGAATCACAAGTCTTCAATAAAATCTAATCAGCATTTTAAATTACCCACAGATATAAGAGTTTAACTAAACACAGAAAATACCCTGGTGTTCCACCCTACATGGTGTTATCGCGGTCAACTTGGCTTCTATACTACAAAAACATCCTCAGCTCTTCAAATACACCAATACACTTCCCCGAGAGGCAGACTTTAGAAAAGAAAGTCTTCCACTCATGTTGCATCACCAGTGTTTGCTTGTTAGACTTTGGATGAAAGAGTCAAAAATTTCTCCACTGAACGAATAAGCTGCTGGAGGAGCTTAAACTGCTGTAAGCATGGGGAAGCGGAGCAGTTGAAACCATAAAGATAGGATTTGGGACAAGATGATGTCACAGCCTAGCATCCAACATTTTTTAGTACGCAAACAGGAAAACATTCAAACTCCAGAATCCTTCTAGCAGCCAAGCAGTTCTGCTGTAACAAGGATGTCACTGGGGAGTTTTTTAGTAGACTTGCTGTACTGAGCCAAAGAGAGGTCTTTAGAGAGTTACTGAAGTGGAATATGCACATCTGGGAACTCAACCAAACTGGTACTCGTACTTTAATTGTACAAGGCTTTCACGTGCTATCACATATAAAGGACGTTGGACATTGTTTTAATTCTTCTTAAAAGTTCACATGGATTCTCCAGACAATTGTGTTATACATGGATATATGCAGAATAAAAAGCTTCATTAATGGATATCAGGTGATAGCATCTATAACCAGAATAAAATAAAGTTGGTCCCTAAAGTAATATATTATTTTTCTTTGAAAAAGAGTAAGCTAGAGAAATTAGTATGTTACTAGTCCTTCCTTCTGAGGTGATAAAACAGTGATTGAATACATCCACAGTGTAATGATGTTCGGATGGGATATTAGGAAACAGAACTGGTCAGGAATGAGCAATTAGTTCAAAGAAAGGAAACATGAAAGTGAGGTTAGAAACACAGACAACACTTTAAAACTAGTATTTTTTTTCCATTAAAAACTATCTTGAGAAAAAAAAATTCTTTTTTAAAGCAATGTATTTGGAACTGACTAATAAAGCAGTAGTTCAACCTAGGGGCAGCAGCTATTAAATTTCCAACAACTATGTAATAGCAAATGCATATCTGCTATTAGATGCTAAGAAAAATAAATATATGGCAATAACAACAAACTAATTAATGTTTTTGGGGAGAAGGGGTCTGCGGGCTCCCTGGAGTCAGAGAACTTCTGAGGGGGAGATATACTGTGCTTAGTGCTCTCTTCTTTCTACTTGCACCCTGTGCTGGCCAGGACACAAGTGACATTCTACCATTATTACTGGTTTATAAATCATAAAAAAAAATATTTAAAAATTACACTAATTTTACCTTTGGTTCAGAACTGCAGATATGTTTACTACTTATCTCCACAGAAGATGATTTGAGGGATTAGTGAACATATGGTTTACAACATTTGGTTTTCAAATGTGAATCCTAATCTCTGAAGTTCCTAACCAACCTAAGACTTTCTATAATTCCATGAAAATTTCTAATTATAAATAAAATTTGAGGAATGTCTGTGCTACTACAAAGCTGTTGAATGATTGAAGACCTCGTCATTTGTGCTATGCTGCATTTAACAGTAGGGCATTTACTGTGTGTCCCTGGACTTGCTGAATCTGTTTGTACGCAAAACCAAGCACTGCACCTTCCTGTGGTCTTCTGACTACTTCAACCTAGGGCTGACTTAATACTCTGGAGTGGACCATGGCCCAGACAAGCAGCACTCACCTCTCTGGGTCATTTCCAGCCACGAGGCAAATCTGGATCCCTCATATATCACACAAAAATGCTCAGTCATCAGAATTTAGTGCTAGCTTATTTAGGTGGAAGCAGGTTTAGACAAGCATTTAACAGTCATCTTTCTAACCTGCCACTTTCCAGGGAGGCTGTTGTTGGCAGAAGGAAAGAAATCCAACACATTCAGAAGAAAAAAACTAATGCATGGTTTCTTCTGGTGATAGCTTTTACAAACCAGAGCCAAAGACTGCCAAAGTGATGAGAAAACTGGATCAGAAAATACATCTGGAGTGGGTATTTTGGGGCATAGCTTAAGTCTGAATGTTCTCCATGCTACTGCCTAACCACTCAGGGAGCTCATGTAGATCCAAATGCAGTGGCAGAGCTAAGTAAAGCTGCCTCTAGAAGTTGTGTTGGGATACTGCTGCCTGGGCTTGTGACAATATCTGCCTCGAAGAAATCACAGTCATGTAACGGTGGGTCTTTTTAACTAACAGCACAATTCTCTTTCATTCATGCAGAAAAATTTCAGTTCCCTACCATATATTTAGCAAACCATGAGAGGATTCGTCTGCAAAGTGGTTGAGGCCCCCATCTGCCACTTCAGCTACTTGAATTCAGCCCTCAAATTTCCAAGAGGCTTTCCAGTGTATCTGCCCAGGGAGGCACCAGAATTGTTTGCCTGCCTAAACTGCTGCCTCTCAGCATGTCATTACTGAGGTGTGGATACGTCCGTGCTGTTACATGTTTAAGCCCTTCTTAAATAAGCTATTAGCAGATGTACATTGCCTGCAGCCCTGCTTCTCCAGGCACTTTCTGTTTGTGCTGTCACAGGGTCTGACACATGGTGTTCCTGGCAAAGGTGTTACCTCCTGATTCATCTACCCAGTGCAAGCTCTGGAAGATAGGAGAGTCTAGCCCCTCCCCCCTCCAAAAAAAGGACATTCAGGATATGTAGAATAAAGAGCACCTTTTCTCATAAAGGGAAAGAGACAACACCATCTTTTCATGAAAGGGGGCTGACTTACTTTTGGTACCTGTGCTGAGGAAAAGGCACTCAGTGATGAATATTGAAATGTAAATGCATCCAGCCAGGGTGGAGTTAGGTCCCCACTTGTGCCAGAACCTTACCTTGCACCTCAGCACGTTCCACAGGCTTCACAATCAGCAATTCAGCTTCCAGGAGACTCCCAGGACTCCTTGCAGAGTGTCTGACAAGATATCCAAGTACTAATTTGGAGCAATGGATCCCCTCTGTGCCATTAGCTGTTAGTGCAGGGACTACTGGGGGAGCACAGAGCACCCCCATCTGACAGCCTGAGGTCAATATCTGAAATGCATGCTTTGCAAGACACAGTTTTCCTTCTTACAATGTTGGAATAAAGACCTCCTTAGCAAAGGATTACATTTAATGTCACTACTTTGCTGAGGCTTTGGTGCATACACCATGAGTAAATTCAACCTTTTGTGCATACATGTGTGTGGTAATTATCTAAGTGCATAGTGGCCAAGCCTCAATGAAGGTCCATTGCAATTCTCTTAACCCACATGAAGTTATAACAGCCAGCATTCATAGAGAATTTCCCTACACTTGTTTTCCCAGGCAGCAACAGACAGAGGCAGCATATCACAACCCTTCTGTCAAGAAAGAAAATACTCCTTTTTTCAAGTCAAAATCAGGACTTTCTTTCTTCCTCCTTTATCTTCTTTAGGAACAGGCTCATATAAAGAAGATCTTGAGATCTGTGGATCCTGGAGGCTGGTTCAGACCCATTGTGGGACCTCCTGAGAGGGGTTTCTCTTCAGCTTCTCAAAAATCTTGTCAAGCTGTCAGAGTATGTGGTCAAGTTTACTGTCTCAGCTGAATTCCCCTCTTCTTCTCCATTCTGGAATTACAGCATATTTACCAGAAATACACTGCTTTACTTTTTTAATGGCCTGCATTACGTGTGACATGAGTGTGCACAGTGCTCAGGAATAACCTGCAAGTCAGGTGCTCCCTGGTATTTTTTTGTGCAAATACTGATCCTATTCACACCTGGAGAATACTTTTCATGACCAAGACAGACTCGTGTGTTCCTGGAAAACCTGGACTTTTATACTTTCAAAACTATTGATAAAAAGCATCAAGGGATTTTAACATGTGTGTACTAAGCCACTATCCCACAAATGATTTTTAGGTAAGTTTATGTACTGTCCATACAGTCTTACGGCTTTCTGGATGGAAGCAACCCTGGCCTTGCCAACAGGTGTTACATGACTTGACTGGTTTGTGCTGTTGAGTTAGCCTTCAAAGAAACTGGGCTGAAATCATGTAGCTATTTTCATTACAGCCTCCACCTGTACTGACATCACAGTCTTACATTATAAACAAGAGCCCTGTCCACTAAACCTTTTCAAGCTTCATGCTTTAATTAAGTTTTCAGTTTATGCACAGATCTTGCTGAAAATCCGCTTTGAAAAAACTGCTCTGTGAGTGCCTTTATGTTTGTGGGTTTCCCTTTCCCTTGACCATTCTGTTTTCTTTACTAATTTTGCCAAAACTAACTTATGCAGCCATTGGTTTGCTTTACTCCTAGGTTTCTACTTCTAACATTTAATTTTTAAAGGTTTTAAAATTTGGACTCAAGAATAAATGTCTCAGGTTTTCAAAGCCAGAGTAATTTGCTTCAGTGAGCCGGTGTATTGCACCTGTATCAGCTTAGTGCCACAAAACTTTAGGGAATTTTTCATTAGAGATTTTTCATTTTATTTTCATTCAGACATCAGAATGAGAACCTAGCCAAGAACTGAAAAGACTGATTAAACTTTAAATAGTTTTACTAATAATACTAAGGAGAAATGGGTCGCATAAAGGATTTGCTTGCTGTGCTATTGGCCACTGCGAATGCTCGACCATTATTGCCAAAATTCTTCATACTTGTGTTCAGCACTTAGTGTGAGCAAAAAAAAATAAAGTATAAGAAGTTTTAGCAGATAAGGCATGGGTTCAAACTATGGCCTGAGGGAAAATGTGCCACTTTATTAAAGCTGTAAGATTGGCTTATATGTCCTGAGAATTGCAATTATCAGCAATTTAAACCACAGCCATATTTGGCGATACACGCTGATACATTCATGCACTATGTTGATGAACTGTGTGCAGTATTTTGTGTGCTTGGAGTCAGAGATCATAGAATCATCGAATAGTTTCATCTGGAAGAGACCTTCAAGATCATCAAGTCCAGCCTTATTCCTAGACCTATCAAAACCACTAAACCATGT
>JAAGNO010017990.1:9179-27676 GCA_033439905.1 Ceryle rudis
TCCCTGTTTCCCTTTGTACTGAACTCTTCAAAAAGCTGGCAAGTGCTCTGTTTGTACTGTTCATCTAAATTATCCTCGGCTGAAGAGACTCGTCCCAGACCTCTCCGAGCGATGCAGAGGCAGAGCGGCTGCAGGAGCAGCGTGTGCTCGAGCTGCCTCTTCCCTGTAGGGACACCCCCCACCCACCAAAACCGCTGCTGCTCCCCAGAACCCCGGGTCTGCTTTCGCCAGTGAGAGTGGCAGCAGGACGACGTTCGATGGCAACAGCGGGCGAGCCTGTGTCACTGCCCCTGCCCAACCAACCAGGACTTTGCTCTTGTCTCCCTGGGCTCATTCTCACGCCGGTGCTGTAACATCCCAGCGTAGCCAACGTGGCTCCTCTTCTTCCCTGCACTCCAGTGTTCCTGGGGTGCACTGTTTCCATCCTGCATCATGTTTAGTGCTCCAGCTCCCCTGTGACACCACCACGGAGGTGGAGGACACGGGAGTCGCAAGTGCAAGGGACAGTTCAAGCCATTTGGGCTTTGCGTGCTTGAGGCCACTTTGGCAGGGACAAGGAAGAGCCCACAGCATGGACTTCACCTGTATACCATATACACAGGGCTGTATTCACACCTATATATGCACACAAGTATACACTGCGCTGTTTCCATACAACCATAAACCCATGGGATGTACTCCGCAGGAAAACAAGGTCCTATGTACCATACAGTCACACCAGTATGCCCAGAAACTATGCGAGACCAACAAGGGCTCCTCAAAACACACACACGCCTTGTAGCACATCCAACATGACAGTCCATGTGGCCATGACCCATTCCTATCATGGACCTTAGCCTACCAAAGTCCCACGTGGTGCCTCTCCTATGGGCTTCCCATCTTGACAGCTTCTGCCATGTGCTCTTTGGCTTTCAGCTTGCCTGAGCAGAAGGGCTTCTTGGCTCCAGCCTGCAGCATGGAGAGACATCAAACACCACACTGACCCATGAGAGCTCGCCATGGACTTCACACCACCTGTGGGACGCATGTGATGTTCCCTTCTCCCTCACCCTAGGACATGGCCCAAACCCACCGATACAGCTGCTTACACACACACCGCCCTCCAATCTGGGCAGCAGGGATGCTGCTGACCAGCCACGCAGCAGGTCCCCGGGACACCCAGCCTCTTGGGATGGTCAGACTGACCACAGAATCCCAGTTCCCTAACACATGGAGCTGGCTGTTGCATTTCAGGCTGTGCATCTTCTGTGCCTTTCTACATCACAGTCACAGCTTGAAGCACCTTGCTGACCTTGGAAGTGCCTGCCGACCACTGTCATCTACCTTTGAACGCTTGGGCACAGGGACATTTGGCTCCCAGGGCTCCAGGTGCCCTCATGGGCCTCGCTCACCTGCTCCTGTGTCCTCACCTTGTGCAGTTTGGCTGCTCGCAGCAGCCTCTTCTCCTGGTTCAGCTGGAGCTGAGTCCTCTCCAGAGCCTCTTTCAGCAGGGCCTTCTCTTCGGCCTCCCTGGAGGCTTCATCTTCTAGTTTGGACATCTCCTCCTGGCACCTTCGCAGGGACGCTTCATTCAGCCTGCGTGAAACAGGACTGGGGGGTTTCTCACCTGCATTGACTCCCCAACCCCCAGCTGGGCTCTGTCTGGGATGGATGACTTCCAGCAAAACCACAGCATACGTGTGTCCCCTTCTAGAAGCCCTCATGCCACAGGGTGACTTTGAAGGACAGCAGTGTGGCTGACACCTTGTGAGATCCTGCACCTGTTTTAGCAAGTGCTTTCCTGCTCTGACTCCTTATGCCATGGAAAAGCCCCTCTCCTCTCACCTCTGCTGAGAGCGAGATGCCACCTCTTTGAGGCTTCCCCCACCCCACCACGTGCTGAGAGCTGCAATCACTTCTGCTCGGTGTACAAGTCTGGAAGGGGGACTCTGGGTGGCTGTGTCAGCACCGCTGGCTTGGAGATCCCTATCAGACCTCTTGCCTCCTTTGAAAACAGCGGCACATTCACACCAGCCCAGAAATGTTCTTTCAACACCACTTTTTCCCAGTGCCGTGGGCAAAGCGGCTTCTGCACTTGGGCCGCGAGCAGTGGTGGAGCTCTCACAAGCATGCCCTGGGGTTCCTCCCTGCTCCCTAACACAGAACCTCACCCGGGAGCATCACCTTCGGTCTGGACAACCCTTCCCAGCAGCTCCCATGCCTGCCTTGGTCATGCTGACACTGTCCCTCCACCCCAGCCAATGCCACTGCAATCCCCAGGGTCTCCCCACCCCCCCCCCAGGGTGGCCACCAAGGTTTTCTGGACTCTGCTCAGCCATGCAGGGCCCCTGCAAGGCATCACTGCAGAGAGCTGAGAGGACAGTTCTTGGTTTCTCCTAATGCTTTTCATACTGTGGCCACAAAGTGACCAGCCCTAGGGAGACACACAAGGTGGGGCAAGGGGCTGCACCACTCCTTGCTCTGAGTTCCCCATCGCTTTGCATTCCAAGGACTCACTCAGATCTGTGGCCAGTAGTGGCCACCTTGCCTTTTGGTACCTGAGCTGCTCCACACTGGCCTCATAATCTTTCAGCATTTCTTCTTTTCTCTCCAGGCGAATCTTGAGGTTCCTGATCTTATTGTACAGCAGCTCCAGGGCCTTCCATCTCTGCAGCCGCACTTTGTCCCTCTTGTCCTGAGGTAGGTGCTTCAGAGGCTGCATGCCCAACAGCTCCTTCACCTTCAGCAGGCTTCCCAGAGCACCAATAGCATCAAGGTACTGGGGGGAGCACAGGGAATGCATTATTTACCAGGCCTGCCAAGTCCTCCACCACATAACATCACACCGCTCAGCCATCTGCTTCCATTCTGCTCTGCTGAGGAGATGAAAATGTCACAAGGAAACGGCCGCGTGGTTTCGTTTCCTTTGTTTCCTTCCCACGTGTGCTTCCCTGGGCTGAGCTCCTCTGAGCTCTCCTAAAACTACAGCTGGCTGCGGCTCCTCCGTGCCCATGGGCTGCAGGTTTGGAGGCCCTCAGGGAGGTGACCCAACCTCAGCAGAGCACATCCCAGCTCCAGAGCAGCCCCTTTCACACCTGGCTTTTCATTCCCAGCCACATGACTCTTTGGGGTTGGATTTTATTCTTTTTTCCTTTTTCAAGATGACCCATTTTCCCTGCTGGACATTTTCTGGAGGGAAGAGACCCACTTTCACCACCCACTCACTTGTGCTACCAACGGAGCACTTCTCCAGCAGCCACTTCCATCCCTCTGCAGCCTCTCTCACATCATTTAGCAGGCATGTAAGCTGGTGAAAGTCTGTCCTCACCAACCCTACCACTCCTTGAGGATCAGCCCTGACTGTCCAAGGCAACACCCCCCAAAGACCTTAGGTGGGAAGAGGAGAAGGATGTGCCCCATTGCATGTTCTGGGGTCCCAAGATGTCCCAGTAGATGCCCAGTGTGCCATGAGTCCTGCAATAGTAGTTCCTCCTCGACCCCATTCCTGTGAAGCCCCAACACCAATTGCTTCCTTCTGAAACGTGCTTGAAAACAATCGACCCTCGACCAGCACAGGGGACCATTTTAACAGGTCTATTGCCGACCTACCATCTTCTCATCAAAGTCTGTCGCATCAGCCCTCTCCCAGCTCGCTGCCCCATCAGCAGCCCTGTGAGAGCATCCATTAGGAACGTGGCCAGGGACCTGCACAGACAGGGAAAGACCAAGGGAGTCCACAGATCACCTGGCTTTGGGTTGAGCTGCCACATGCGAAAAGTGCCCTGGCCACGGTGCCATCCAAAGCCTCCCACCCCACAGCGCTCCCGATGGATGGGCAACGTGTGACAGGAGCCATGACCCTCTCGCAAGCGCTGCCTGTCAGCAGGCTGCCTGATTTCACATCTCCCCCTCTTCTGGTGGCTGCTTCTTTAGCATATCTGAAGGTCTCGTTCTCCCAGTTCCAGGCAATACTTTTCCAACACAGCCAGAAGCACTACCAACCACAAACTGCCTTCTCACCTTGCCAGCCTTCAGTTGTGTTCCTGACACAGATGCGTGTTCCTTCTCAAGACCTGTTTTCTGGACTATTTTCTCTGGTAAGTCTTTTGGCAGGACTACCAGCGTCTCTGAACCCTTCATCGTGGCAGCTGGAGGCAAACAAACACCCACCGATTCATTCTACTATCTGTGTGATGTGTTGGGGCTTCGTATCTCAGCCACTTTGAGGTTTCCCCTTACAGAGACCACAGATGGATCGATACATGGGCAATGGAATAAGGTCTCCACCAGCCACCCCTGCCAGCATTGCTCTCCGAGGGTTTAGGCATTGCCTTCTCTACCTACAAAGGGTGCAAAGCTCTCGCTCAGGTGGCAACTCAAAGGCTGCACCACAAACTGCTACTCTACTCATAACAGAGATAGTGCTGCTTTTCCATCCTGCTCTCCCTCCAGGGATCTACACAACAGAAAGGGACCGAAAGTGAACGAGTTTGGGCAAGCAGAAGACTCTCTCAACATGCAGCACTTGCGAGGCTTTGGGAGACTGTGACAGCCAAGGCTTGGTTCATCTAGGTGATGGTGGCTCCCTCTTGCATCACCCAGGGGAACCATCACCCGAGCGTGGGAGTGATCGTGCAGAGATGGTGCCCGTTTGCTTCTGGCACAAGCTCCCTGGTGTCACAGGGAGCTGGTGCAGACCCCAGTGTCCGCCAAAGGCAAACAGACCTGTCCTCCCTTTCTAGGGACAGCCACGCATACCTGAGGACTGCTGCTTCTCCAACATCTTGACTCTCTCCCGGAGCTCGGCCAAGCCTTCTCTTTGGCGCCGGATTGTTTCCTCGTGCCTGAGGCCGCGGCATTTTGCGCCGAGGTCGGCCAAGTCCAACACTGGCTCCTGGAACAAGCAGCCCGGCTGGTTCTCACCCAGACTGCATCTGGCTCAACACAAGCTGAGCATAAACCTGGCTTAAACCCAGCCTTGCTGACAGATTCTGGTCAGTTGGCATCAGCCAAGGGCAAAGCCTGTGGAGCACCTCACCCTAAACCCTCTTCATACATTTGTGGGGTAGAAGAGCAGCATCAGAGACCCTGGTCATGCTCTGCTGTGCCAGCCACACCCCGGAGAGGACATCAGCCCCACAAATCACAGAATCAGTTTGGTTGGAAAAGACCTTTAAGATTATTGAGTCCAACCAGCTGGTGCCCCAGCTCTGCCAGGGCACCACTGACCCCTGTCCCTCAGCACCACAGCTCCACGGGGGGCTTGGAAACCCCTCCAGGGGTCACGGGGACTCCACCCCTGCCCTGGGCAGCCTGGCACAGCCCTGGACAACCCTCAAGGGGGTGGAAGAAGCTGTTCCTCAGCTTCAACCTAAACCTTCCCTGGTGCAATTTGAGGCTTGTTCCTCTTGTCCTGTCACTTGTTCCTTGGGACCACAGCCCAAACCCCCCTGGCTCCAACCTCCTGCCAGGGAGTTGTTGAGACCCAGAAGGTCTCTCTTGAACTTTTCTCCAGGCTGAACAAGCCCAGGTCCCTCAGCTGCTCCATACCACACTTGTGCTTTATACCTCTTGTTCTACATCACTTGTGCCCTGGGAGAAGAGACTGACCCTACCTGGCTCCAACCTCCTGCGAGGATGTGAGAGATGAAATGCTCCAGAGAGCTGCAAGAGGGATGTTGTGTGGCACTGAACAGCCACGTCAGCATTTTTCTCTTGCACTTCCTGCTACTGCAGAGCATTTACTGCCTTCTACACGCAAATACCGATACACTTTGCCCTACATTTATTCAAGATCTCATGCATTATTCTCTTTTAACCTACACCCGTGCACACCAACACCCGCATTTCCCTATTGCAGCCCCACCCAGCTCGCTGCACTGATGACCATCCAAAAATCCGCGATGGGGGGGTGTGAGGTGGGGTGGGCAGGCTTACCCTGCACACTGCTAATGATGGCTGCAAACCGCCCACCCTGCTCTGGCTGCCGTCGCCCGGCGGCTCTGCTCGGTGAGGCGCCGTTTGCTCCCGAACCGCGGCTTTGCCCGGGCTGCACCCCCAGTGCTCTGCGCTTCCCCTCCCCACCGTGTCGTGCGGAACAGGACGGGCGATACCTCCCGCTTGTCATCTGGCTCTGAGTCACCGCCTGGCCCCCACACATCAAGCCTTTCTCCCTGATGCTGTGGCGGTACATGATGTATGGTTTCCACAGTCCCTCCATCTGCTGCCGCAACCACCTTTGAGTTCTTCCCATTTCCAGCGCCGGGGAAATCAAACGGCGAGGCAGCACAGGAGGAAAAAGAACTTTTATTCCCGTCCTGTGAAGCAATCTACTCCTACTCCTGCACATTCAACCCTCTGACTGCTTCTGTGTTGCCAATACCAAGGTTGGGGAAAGGAAGGAGCGCTTGCAAATCTTTCTGCTGCTCTCCCCTCTAATTGGCAATTAACACAGCCATTAGCATACAGAACAATTCTGGCTTCCAAAGCGCTGTACGAGCATCAGCTCGTTAGCCAGCAGCGGTGCCTGACACAGCTACTCTGGCTTGCAGGTCAGGGAAAGGGTGGCCAGTGATCCTGCCCTCCTGCCTTCCGGCCAGCGTCGAGCATGCACGAGGCTTAGCTGAGCATCACTACATCTCACCATGACAGCAAGAAACACCACGTGCATGATTGGTACCCTCAGCATGCCCAGAAGTCTGGCTGGACTTACCCTCTCAGATGCTTCACTCCCTTGTGCCGGTGGCCCAGGAACATCCTCTGGCTTTTCTGCCGTTTCTTGAGAGGCATCCTGCAGAGCCTGGACGTGGGCTTGGGATTGCCTGTGCCAAGAGACAAGACCCTTGTGAGACACCATGATGGATGAAGGTCATCCAAACAGCTTGTGGAGAGCAGCACCCTGGACAAGTGCCAGTGACTACCGCAGCGTGGGTAGGAACGTTTGCTTAGTTACAAGTGACTTAGTTATAGGTCCACCAGCATGAGCTCCACCAAACCCCCACTTCAGTTCTCATGGCGCTTCCATAGAGACATCCGCACTGAGCTCAATTCTGATGCTCTCAGACATGCCTTTGGCTCCCAGGGACAGACCTAAATGCCATCGGCTGCTGGGATCGACAGAGCAGCTTTTGCAAAGCATCAGGGCATGGTGGCATGTACCTCAACTCTTCAGCTGCTGCTTTCAGGGCTTGATCCTTCTCCTTTGTGAGGCTAGACATCTGGGATAGCTTCTCTCGGAGTAGGTTCAGTTCCCGCTCTTGGCGTTTCATCCGGCTCAGGTTCTGCTCCAGTTTCACCTTCTGCTCCTCACTCAGCTCCCCTAGGCACATAACAGCTTTGTGGGTTTCTGGCCATCCCATTGCCCAGCCCTTGGGGACCTACGCTTCTCAGTGAAACAACGTTTACGGCCCATTTCTGCCCCCTCACCTGGATACTCCCATAAAGCCTTCCTGAAAGCCACATGCCCCCTGAGGAATCGCAGGCAAGGCTCTCCCAGTCTACTGGCTTAGGATACTTGAGGCTCAAAGGAGCTCACCAGTGGGATTTTGTGAAAAATGGCTTCATTTCTGCCCACTCGATCTCCACCTGGTTACCACCACAGAATGGTTTGGGTGGGAAGGGACCGTTCAAGCTCATCTCATCCAAACCCCCTGTAGGCAGCAGGGACATCTGCAACTAGAGCAGGTTGCTCAGAGCCTTGGCAAGCCTCACTTGGAATGGTTCCAGGGATGCGGCAGTCACCACCTCTCTGGGCAACCTGTTCCAGATGGGCAACCATTGCTGCTATCACTTAGCCAAGGACGGGGAGGAATTCACCTCCCGAAGGGAAGGGACTGTTTGCTTTGCCCCAAGCAGGGCAACAGCATTGCTTGAGGACAACAGCATCTGTTTCCCGTTACCCTGAGTGTGCCCACCAGCACCCACCCTTCCTGCTGCTTGGAAGAAGGGTGGGAAGATGAAAACCCCACAGCACACTTCACCCACCTCTCAGGTCTGACATCCTGGCTCTGGTTTCCTTGAGCTCTTTGGTCAGCCCAGCGATGATGGCCTCCTTGGACAGGAGCATGCTCTGCATCGCTGCCAGCTCCTCCCTGAATCTCCTGAGAAAGATAATTGCCAATCTCACAGTTCATTTGGAAGACCCATTTCACGGAGCCCGCACACACCTTCTGGAGCTGTGCCTCCTGATTAATAAACACACATGACTTTTTTAACAGCCTTCCAATCCCCTGGGTTCCTGCCTCTTGCAATGGGACTTGCCAGCTGGATCTCCTACCTGCAGCTGTCTGGATGGGACAGCAGATAGCTCACAAGCTGTTCAGCATCGCTTTGACACTACACGACCTTAAGACCATCTTCACCCTGGCCAAAGGATTCTTTTCACTGTCACACACACACAAAAGATCTCAGGACAAGTTGCAGTCAGCCCCTTGGTCTTCCTGAAGCTCTCTTAGTGATAACTGCTCTTCTCCAAGCCCCTCTGAACATGGCCACTCAGCAAGTGCTGCTTACCTCAGACAACTGTGTGACTCTGGAGCAGGAGAAACCTCTGGCCAAGCTCCTGACGTCAACTTGTGGGCATCACCCTGAAATCCTACAGGACACAATAACAAAGGCCAATTACTTCTTTGTAATGCAGACACGTTTGGCCTCCTTGTGTCTGCTAAGTAGAGCCTTCCCTTCACAACAGCTTTGAAGACTGAGGACCATCATTTTGGGAAACTCATGTCTCTCAGAGCCCAGTTTCAACAGTGCTTAGATAGCTCCTTAAATCCTTCCTTGCTTGGGATCTCATCTGCCTGGGTGAAGCCCAAAGTGCTCCAGTCTCGTCACTACAGAGGGGACAGAGTCCTTCTCCAGTGGGAGATCCCTCTCTTTGACTGTGGCACATACCAACAGTCCCCAAAACAAGGGGACTGTGAAATGGCTTCTTGAGGGACTCAGGGACCTCATCCTGCAAGCAGGCAAGCCTCAAACCAGCACCTCACACGGCACTTCCTATAGTGGCCAACGCATTGCTCTACCTCTATATAAATGTGACATTAACTGAGAAGGTTCCCAGTACAGCCTCATCCCACCCAACCCCTAGCTACCTTCTATTTTTGCTACAAGCTCTGCATTTTCCTCCTCCAGTGCCTTCTGCTGCTGCTTGGCCTCCAGCAACCTGTCCTCTAAGGCCACAATTGTCAGAGAATGCTGCTTGCTTTGCTCTTTATATTCCATCATCTCTTCCTGCAGCTTCTGCTGCTGTAACTCTGTCTCCTTCTGCATGGTCTTGAGCTGCTCCTCTTGTGTGAGTACCTGCTGCTGTAAGGCCAGCTAGGAAACAAGATGGGGAGATGGGGGATCTCGTTTGGAAGCGTGGCATGAGTTTTCCTTTGGGATCATGCTCAGCATCACCTCTCCTGGCTAGCAGAAGGAGAGAGGGAAGGGAAGGATTTGAGGGAGGGGGGAGGCTGCAGTGACCTGGGACCGGGGGAAACCTCCTTCACCAAAACCCCATCTATGCCACGTCCTCTGCCAGCAGACAAGGGTGGCTGGAACTACCTCTCGCGTGGCAGCTTCTTCCAGCTTGTGCACAGCCTCTTGCAGTTTGCACTCTATCCCCTCCTGCTCCTTCGACTTCCTTGCTATTGCCTATGTGAGGAAACAAGCAGTAATGGAGACGTTCACAAGCTCGCAGGAATCCACCTTTCTCCCTGTGGATGTGCAATTGAGGAGGTTCAGATTGGAGCTGAGGAACAATTTCTTGCACCCCCTTGAGGGTTGTCCAGGGCTGTGCCAGGCTGCCCAGGGCAGGGGTGGAGTCCCCGTGACCCCTGGAGGGGTTTCAGAGCTGTGGAGCTGTGGTGCTGAGGGCCAGGGGTCAGTGGTGCCCTGGCCGTGCTGGGGGAACAGTTGGACTCTGTGATCTTTAAAGGTCTCTTCCAACCAGAACAATTCTGTGATTCTAAGGCAGACTGATGGGGGTGAAAAGCCACCTCCACCGTTTTGGTCCTTCTAGGGACAGACGTAACCACAGCAGCAATATTGTCACTGCTTATCTCGCTGACTCGGGGCCAGCGACAGCGACGTTGGCACACGGGCCGTTCTCGTGTATCTGTAGCAGGGCTTTGTGCCAGCAGAGCTAATCGGGGGAAATCACACCTCGGCACAACGCACGGGTACGCTCCGCTGGCACAGGCACGGTCTCGCTCTGACCGAGTCAACGATCACCAGGCAAGTCTCTCTGGCAGGCAGAATAACATTTCTTAGGGAGAGGGATAAAAGCTCATCAAAAGCTTCCCCAAGACCCTGCTACGTTCCCCTGGTCACCCTCCTTCCCCGTACCTGAGGCCAGCTGCCCAGGCAAGGTCTGCATTTATCATGAAACAAGTTTTGGAGAGAAGTCTTCTGCTCGCTGGCCATCATCTTGTGTAGAGCTTCATTTTCCTCCCCTTCCCGCTCCAAAATCTGCATGAAACAATTAATTACACCACAGCTTCAGTTCTTAGCTGCTGTTAAACAGGGACATTATTTCTGGGTCATGTTAAAAAGAAAACCAGAAACACCAGCGTGTGTTTACAGTCAACAAGCATTATTCGGCATTCAAATACCTTGCACTGGGAACAGCACTCTTTGTTATTTGGGAATTCGGGGGCCTTTGGAAAATATTGCTTGAGTTTCTCCCAGGCTTCCTTCGAAACCACCCTCCGCTCATTTTCAGAGATGCACAGGTCACCTGCAGGGAGAGAGCAGAGGGAAGGGCTTTGCTCAGCAATGTTTTGCAGCCCTGAGTAGATTCAAAAGATTACGGGTTATAAATGTGGGGGAAAATATTCAGGGACTTCTCAGCCAACACCGTGTCAGCACAAAAGAGTGCGACTAATACACAAAGTCACCTTCAGCTTTATCATTTCCTTGTTTATACAGGAAAAAAAAAAAGAAAAGAAAAGAAAAGACTTTAATGTCCTTTTGACTTCCAAGCTTATGAACCCAAGCAGCTGATCAAACATAAGAGGTGGTGAAGAGATGCCCGGAAAAGCAAGGACAAGCCAAAGAGGGCACAGGGCTACTGTTTTCTGATCTTGGCTATTCACAGCTCCATTCTAATGGAGCCTCCGCTTACCAAGCTGCAGACTAACCCCGCACCCCGTGAAACAGGAGCCAGGTGCTTTCCCAATCCCTTGCAAAACAAAACCAAATCATCTCGGATGTCTTCACACACCCTGTCCGAGCACCTCAAAACGTGGGAAGTGCAGATTCTGGGCTCTAGAGAATAACCAGAGCATGACGATCCAAAGCACGAGGGACCAACTATCCCCCAGACTGTATTATTTATCCTGACACTGAATCAGCTCAACCCCCCCAGCCAAAGAACGGATTTAGCGTGAGGCAGTCGTCATTCGAGCGACAGCTGCAGCCGAAAGGTCACGCTCGTGCACGTGGACACCGTGTGCAGGGGTGACGCTGCGCGCTCCGGCCCACAGACACGCCTTGGGAAAAGCGGAGAAGGCGACGGGACCCAGCAGCCACCTGCCCGCTCGCGGGGTTGACGATGGCCAAGGGCAAAACACAACCCCAACCCCGGCAGCTCCCCGCTGCGAGACAGCAGCTGGGGAGTCCAGGCACAGCCGCGCTACAAGCGGTCACAGCAAGAAATGGGAGGAACAGGCGTTGCAACACCAGCTTTGGATGGAGCACGGGAACGAACATCGATGGCTCAAGGTGGATTTTGCCAGCAAAGCAGCGAGTGCGAAGTCGCGGTGCTGGGCGGCGTCCAGCAAAGAGCACGATTCTTTTATTATCTGTTGGTTTGGTTTTTTTACAGCTTGAGGAGCTACAGAAAGATGGGGAGAAAAGGCTCCTTCTTCCCCACCCGCCGGTAGCTCTTTAATATTACAAGCAGCTCCTCAGCCCCACGGACCCGTCGGCTCTCCTCGCTCCAGCCAAGCCTGGATTTCTGCCAAGGAAAAAAATAGCAGCGCTCCCCTCCTGCTTTTCCTCTGATAAACATAGGTCGGGCTGGACTGCTTCGATGCGGCACTTGGCCACTTGTTCCTCACCAAACCCGATCAAGAAGCCCAGCTTTACCATATGAGGAGGCAGGACCAGGCTGCTTTCCAGAGCCAGCAAGGCTGGGGGGGGAAGAAATAGAGCTTGTACAAATAAGTGCCTTGACACCGCGTGATTAATGAAAACAGATTAATACGCTGTTGAGCAAAAGAGGTGGAAAAATCAGATCTGGGTGCGCAGGGAACAAGTGCTTTGCCATCTGGAAGGAGATGATCTTAACTGCTGCTGACCCTGCTTCCCCCTCCCGCTGACCAGGGACACGTTCTGGGCACCGACATCAAAGGAGTTGTAACTTGGTATCTGGAAAAAATTATCCCCTGGGGTCGGGCAGCTACCAGAGAGCGAGAAATTGCAGCGGAGATGTAAAGGGACTTCTTAAGGGAACGCCCGGCTGGCATTTCTGGAGGCCAGCCAGACCTCACAGATACAGCACTGGCTTTTCCAGAGCCTACCACGACAGCAGGAACTTCCTTCATGGCAAAATAAAGGCTGCAAAACCCAGGCTAGAGATTTGCTGATGCGCTCTGGAGGGAAATTTTTAAAGGTGGAAAGGTTGTTTTCCATCAGGAATCAGAGGTTAGCTCAAGATGATGAAACCTGACCTGCCAGCCACCCCCATTTTTAGTCTTATTTATTCTGGTATGACCCAAAGTCACAGATCAACTAGTGATTTCCCAGCACAATTTTTCCAAAGGCCTATTGGCCTATTTCTATCATGTCTGGCTACATTAAATGTTTCATCACCACGTTGCCTGCTTATGTTTAACTGCTTATGTTTAACAGCAGCAGCCTCACAGCCCTGGGGAAAAAAAAAAACCAAACCAAAACCGGTGTGAAAGGCTCTGAAAACCACCAAAATGCTAAACCAATCTGCTTTAAAATGAGGTTTTATCATGTAATTATTCCACATCCTTGATTAGCCTTGATGACAGGAGGTGTGTGGCTAATTTATGGCACATTTGTCTTACTAGGAATAAGATTGAGCATCCCTGGCAGGGAAATTGGTGCCTCCAAACAGGAGTTTACTAGAAGAGTTCTGTCTGGGAGCCACATACAGGCTAAAAAAAAAAAAAAAAAAAAGATATTTAAACAACAGGGTAGCCAAGGATGTAGCTAATGAAGCATCACTTAGCAAAACAATTAACATCGGGTCAAAACCTTATGTAAACAGACACCAAAGCACAGCAGGTTGGGTAATCGATATCCCGAGTGGTCACTCCAAGATAAACCCATGTACCCTGTTAAGTAAGTGCTCCTGTTTTCCTCTGAGAGAACAAATGGATGCTCTCAGCTCCCACCTGGACCACCAGTTTTTCCTTCTGATACTTCCAGAGCTTCTCAGGGGCTGCAGACCCCTCGCTCCATCACTTGGTTGGCAGTGGGAAGAGCTGCTCGCTTCCGCAGCGCAGCATCTCTCCCAGCACCTCTGCGCTCACCCCACCTTTCACGACTGCAATGTGGCAAAATAAATAATGTGCAAATAAAAGCTCAGGTTTGAGTGTCAGGAAACCTCAGGCAAATGAGAATTAAGCACATTTCCTCAGTAACTACTTGTGTTGGGCTTTGATGGAGCAAAGGCTACAAGGTTAATGTCTGGAGCAGTGGGCAACAACAGATATATTCAGCTCCAGCCCCCGTAGAGACTTACCATGTGGGCAAACGATGTCTTCATTAAAATTTAACTCCTCTTCCTCCTCTCTCTTCTCTTCATTTGATTCATCTAATTAGGAAAAAAAAAAACAAAAACTAAACAAAACACAAACCAACAAACAACAAAGAAACCCCAAGAAGATTGTACAGGGTTTCCCTCCCAAGGAAAGGGAAAACATCTTTGAGAGGGAAGGAGCAAGGGTTGCCTTTCAAATTGCAGCAAAACCCTTAACCCAAGGGAGACTTTGGAAGGAAATTTGTTCTTCTCAAATGTCTCGGCCTCTGGGCGGGCGGGATTACAGCCTGCAGGCCCCGTAGGAGTGCTTTGAAGTGCGGGGAGCACAAGCCGGTCCTTTGTGAGATTACAAAGGACACATTTGTTACGGCTCAAACACCCCAGGGGTTCAGCACTCCCAAAGATCTCAGAGTTTAACCTAAACACAAGTCGAGGTAAGGGAGCTGGGAGCAGAAACCTTCCTGGCAAAATATTAGTCCGCTCTTTGCCTTGAGGACGCTGATCGAAACCAGATGCTGCCCAACAAATGGAGGGGGAGCCTGCCAGGGGGTTGGGAAGCCCCAGGATAATGTATAAATTAGGGTTAAGAACCATAGAGAGAAGTGCTGCCCGGTGAACTGGAGCATCATAAACACGGTAACGTGTTAAGAGTCCCTAATGAGCACGTGACTACTGGAGTTGCAACCTGTTGCAAAAGCAAGGGGACCACCCAGGAACGAGGAGACCCTTTTCTCCACTGATGCTCCACCAACCACTTCGAGATATCATCAGGAGGGCTGTAGAGTTCAGTGCCTTCCAGCCCAAGCTCAATGCTGCTAGCCCATCAGCTCTCCTTTCCTTCGACAAGCTTCTTGCCCTCAGTTCTCTAACTAAACGCTCAACAAAATTTCCGGTTTCCAAAGGTTTAAAGAGCAGAAGCCAAATAAAAAACCCTCATGGACTCATGATATGGGCAGAGAAGAGAGTTCAATTCATGATTATTTTTTCCCTAGGCTGTGTTTTCCCAGTGGCAATTTACCAGCTGTGGTTTCACCCATAAGACCTTCTCAATAAACATCTTCATCCCTTCCTCAAGGTAATTTTCCTGTTACTTCCTCCCCTGTGCTCTCTCATTCAGATAAAAGCGGATGAAAAGATCATTACTAGGGCAGTAATTTTACACAGCTTTGTAAAACTACTCATTACCTCATCTTCTTCTCTGGGTAGGAAGATTACCCAGCAGTTTTGAAGCTTATCAAAGAAAAAGCTCCTTCATTTAAGGAGCTTTTGATTTGATTTCTTATCCTTCCCTCTCTACTCATACAAGGGAAGCCAACCAGTTCCAGCAACACCTTGACATGTAGAGGTAGAAGTCAGGGCGGGTGGGTCTCCCCAGCAGCAGAAATTACCTTTGTTTTGTGCGTTCCCATTCATTTTTCCATTACTGTGCTCTGTGTCTTCGTCTTGCTCATTTAACTGCTCCAGAGCCAGCTGACGCCAGCTCCGCAAGGACGCCTTCCCAACCCAAAAGCCATCGTTCCTTCAGAGGGAGAGAGAACAGCGTTGGCAACGCAAATCACAACTCCATCCTTCTCCTTTGGAGCCCAAACAGTACAATCTTCAGGGTGTGGGGGGAAGCAGCTATTTAAGCACTTCCAAAAACCACCCCCAAAAACACAACATAAAATCTCTAACATTTCAAAGTGTCAGGACTTACATACCCCTTGACTGTCATTTTCAGCAAGTTGGTCACGGTTTTGTAGTCTTCGTTTAACTGGTTTTTCAGTCGCAGGATTCGACACCTTTCCACCACGCACTCCTTGCAAAGTGCTTTGACTAGGATGGAGGGGGGGAGAAAGAAACACAATTTATCACGCAGGAAGCTGAGATCTCACTGGTTTGAACGCCTGAGACACGTATCCTGCCTGGCGAGCAGAGATTTCACATGTAAATGAGGAGATCCCTGGGGTTACTGCCAGATCAGGCCACATTTGAAGCTTAAATAAGCATAAAATGCTTCAGATGAGGTGCGATCTGTTCCGCAAGCTTCACAGCTCTGGTGGGAAACACAGGGAATCTGGTGCAATTACAGCTGCCAGCCAGGTCACGCCAACACGCAGCCGCGGGGGTCAAAGGCAGATGGTTTAGACATATGCAAGGGAAAAAAAAAACCCTCAAACCAAACCACTGTCGTGGTACTCTGTTGGTTAAACTCAGGAAAAAACCCACCACCCTCCTGCAAAGATGCACTGGACCAACAGGAGTGGAAAGTGCTACAACCAGGCAGAGATTTTTCATCTGAGGTTGCATCCAGGGAAGGAAGTAAGAAGAGGCAGCGCATCCATCCATCCATCCATCCATCCATCCATCCCTCCCTTCCTCCCAGTTGTACTCAACGAAGAAACCCCACAGGCAATCTTCCAGTTGACTAATAGACGTTGGCCTGATTTTTTTTTCCCCCCACAAAGGCTGCCTGCGTCACAGCAGTTTCTGCTGGTTGTGTTTCTTCCCTATAAGCTCCTAGTAGGAGCTGAGCTAATTTGGTCTCAGTGGGAGTTATTGAGCTCCTTTGTAAAAGAAACGAAGCCTGGGGCTCGATTAAGGGATGCCCAAAGACTGCAGGGGTTGGGCTGACCCCAAAAATCAGAACGCGTGACAGACGTGGGTACAACACAAGCACGGGAGCTGATGGGTCTGTGCTGCCTTCGGAACAGGCAGCTTGGGACGGGCTGAAGGGGAAAGCTAGTGAAGGATTTTCTTGGCCCGTGTTGATCCGTGCGCTCCACAAAACCCTGCCCACGCGGGATCTGTAGGTGCTGCAGGCACAGAAAATAATTTTCAAGAATCTGGGGGGGTTGCACGGGCAAGTTTTGTTGTTTTCTAGAATCAGCTTCCTAAAATCTTCCCAGTATTATGTTTTCTAACTCAAGTGCACCGTTGCTTTCTCAGAACTCCTGCTCTTCCTAGAGAGAGCAGAACTCGGGTACGAAACAAGCCCTGCAGTCAGACTGTGTTCATTTGAATGCTAAAATAATTAGTGATATTGAGAAAAAAAAAAAAATCACCTGGAAATAACAGCGCAGTACAAAAGCTACGCCCAGAAATAAAGTTGTGGCAACAAAGGATGGCTTAAAATGGGGCTAGGATCAAAACAAGGCGCTGAAAACATGAGAAGGTGACTGGGAGAGGGCATTTTCCAGCCCGACACGTTACCGTTCAGCCTGGGCCCTCCTCCGTATCTCCTGTAGAAGAAATCAGCCACGTACTCCGATATCCTCTTCATGATGGATATTTTATCCGGGTGGAGTTTGCCGTGCGAGCACAGGCAGGCTGTGTTGTCGATAGGTTTTGGAGGAGTGGATTCATCCAGCCATTTCTGCAGCCACTCGAGAGAGATGAAGTCGTACGGAGAACCTGGGAGGGGATAAAAGCAGAAAGAGAAACAAGCCCGTGCGCGTCAGCTACAATACCAGCAGATGGTATTTTATAATTACTCTGATATTCAACAGTACTTTTAAAAATGAACAAGCCATCACTGTTGAATAAATCTCAGCAGTACCAAGTTTTCAAACATCTGATTGAGCTTCTCCCATCCAACGCTCATCTCCATACGATTTAGAAGCCGGGAGCTACAGGGAATCGAAGAGACGTGAGAAGAAGCGGTCATCTCCAGCTCAAGCAATCGATATGAAACGGTGGAGTGCTCCAAACAGGAGCATTTCCAGGCTGCTAAACATTTCCTGGAGAGTAGTCGAGGAAAGGCGGAGGAGGTTTTCCCATCGAGGGACAGATATATTTAAATTAGGAATATATATTAAAGGCTTTTTCTCTAACAGAGCAAGCTCATCGGGTTAAACTGAAACATAAAAGGCAACAATAGCAAAGAGACAAGGTCAGGGCTCAGCCCATCCCTTCACCACCCTGAATTTCAGTGTTATTCTGGGCTGTTCTTACAACTCTGGATGAGAAACACTCATACAATTTAAGGGCAAAAGGAAACTTGCTCTAATTTTTCAGCACAGGCTTGATTTTTTTTGAAGCGGAGCAGCGGGCTTGCCCTTGTTTGCTAAAGGAGAAACACCTCGCACAAAGCCAACGGTCAGGGTGGGGATGGGCGGGGATGGGCGTCTGGACAAGCAGTGAAACAGCTCTGGGTGAAACCCCCCCAAGTCTCAACCAGGCCCTGTGTTGATTTTGGATTGGAGAGAGGATATTAACCCCTTACTGCTGACGTGAGGAGGGCAGCTCTGAAACCGAGGGGAAGCGTAGCTGTTACATTTATCAATGGAACAAAAATCCTTCGTGTTTCATGCAAAGGAGCAAGAGAGAAGCTACAGGAAAGTACTTTGTCTTCTTTGCAAAGCGGGGCTTCAAACCCTCTGCTCATCTGCAGCAGAAAAATCAGTGGCTTTTTCATCTTACGCAACGCCATCCGAGATGCGCAGCCGTGACCTCCAGAGAATTGCAACGCTGTCAGAAAGGGTTTGCTAGTTTGGGATGAAAGCTGCCTCCCCCAGAAAGTACGTTTTTCTGGGGCAGGCTACACAAAGCTGGCAGAAAAACATGTCTGCACAGCTGCAGAGACAGCTCCAGAGCTCCTGTGGGATTGGAGCCGAAGCAGCTCTGGGATAGTGCTGCCTCCAGCCATGTTAGCAAGGTGCTGAGGCCAGGAGCAAGGCTGTGGGTGCCCTCAGGGCAGTGCTTTAGGTCCTGCCAACTTCAAATTGGGGCAGAGGAGCTTTACTGAGGGGCTGGAGCGTGGCCAGAGAAGGGCAACGGAGCTGGGGAAGGGGCTGGAGCACAAGGGGGGTGAGGAGCA
>JAAGNO010017991.1:8612-29814 GCA_033439905.1 Ceryle rudis
AGGACATCCCTGGACAACCCTTGCAGGGAAGAAATTGTTCCTCAGATCCAACCTAAACCTCCCCTGGGGCAACTTGAGGACATTTCCTCTTGTCTTGTCCATTAATCCTTGGGAGAAGAGACCGACCCCATCTGGCTCCAACCTCCTGTCAGGGAGGTGTCAAGAGCCAGAAGGTCTCCCCTGAGCCTCCTTTTCTCCAGGCTCAACAAGCCCAGGTCCCTCAGCTGCTCCTCACCAGACTTGTGCTCTGGACCCTTCCCCAGCTCCATTGCCCTTCTCTGGACACACTCCAGCATACCCCTGGGTGTCTTCCAGAGTCAGATCTTCTAGGTCTATGGGCTACCGAGAACTAGGATGGGTGTTTCCAGCCCACATGTACAATTTAGCTCAGGGTGAAAGGGCCAGGCTGGCAGTTCAGTCTCACAGCACTGCTCTGAGAGGGCACCTTCCCTCGCTGAGCTCAGGACACTGAGACAGCTTTCTTTGCAGGCTGTTGCCATGGACAGCTACGAGAAGGGCCAGCTCACCTCCAGCATGGTGGATGACGTGTTTTATATAGTGAAGAAGTGCATTGGGCGTGCTCTGTCCAGCTCCAGCATAGACTGTCTCTGTGCCATGATCAACCACTCCACCACCGAGCTGGAGTCCGACTTCAGGTAAAGAAAATCCACCCGGTTCATTGTAACTTACCTCCACCTCGTGTTCTGCAAACGGTGGTTGCTGCCAGGTGGTCTTCCTTGTGTTCTTCACTTCTGAACCTCTGTTTTTTTGTCTCTGTGGAAGATGCGTGTTTGAAGCAGTGCTGGGTGTGGCGTGGGAAGCTGGAGCTGGGCACACTTTTCTCACAGGAGTGGTGGTCACCTGTAGGACAAACAGAAAAAGGAACCTCGTGGTCCAAAATCCCTATGACCGAGTCACCACCTGCTTGATGGTGCATGGTCACCCTTAACTGTTCTCTGGGCTGCTTCTGAGATTGCTTAGTAACTGGAACTTAGGGTGAGCCTGCAGAAATTACCCTGCTCATGTTCATCCCAGCGTGGGAGATGGGAGCTGTGACTGAAGACAGCAGACAGCTGCAGGCAGAATTTTGGGGAGAGCTCAGAAACTGGGTGGTTGTGTTCTTCTCTCAGTCTTGTGTCCTTTAGATGCTGTCAGGAGATTTTTGCCAGCCCTTTTTTGTCCCTGTGAAGTTCCAATCACCTTGCTGAGATCACAGCTTGGCTGGAGTGCTGTCCCCTGTCACAGAGCACATCTCTGCCAGGGCCTGCAGCATTTTCTCTAAGCTCCGCTATGTTCTTGTCCCACAGAGAGGTTCTGTACAACAAGCTGAAGCAGGGCTTTCCAGCCACGACCTTCCAGGACTTCCAGAGAGGGGTGACCAGTGCCGTGAACATCATGCACAGCAGCCTGCAGCAGGGCAAGTTTGATACCAAAGGCATTGAAAGCACCGACGAGGCCAAGCAGTCCTTTCTGGTGGGTTAGGTGGCTGTTCCAGTGTAGAATGAGTTGGAGTAAGGGGAAAGACAATGGAGAGCTCTTGGGAATGGGATTGGTGCGATTATCACATGTGCAGCGAACCCAAGACCATGTTCAGATGGGGTGTGTGGCCTGACCTGGGACATCCAGCAGATGATTCTGTCTCACCTCACAGCTGTAGGCTCCTGTGCCAGGCCTGTGCAGGTATGATCCTGTGGCTGCCTCTTAGGCTGCTGTGAGACAATTGCCTCCAGGCTTGGGAGTCTGGGTTCTTTTGAGGTGTCCATCAATCCTGGTCTTTGTAGGCTCTGCACAAAGGTGGTGAGGGACCATCTCATCCACACCTTCCTCTAGATGAAAATGTTTCCTGGCCTAAGGTCAGTGGCTTCTTCATTCTTGCTTTATCAGATCAGAGTTTCCATTAGAGCCACGTTGTCTGCCCTGCTTGGCCTGCAAGATCCCCCTGTTGCCTTCTCCCAACAGCAGTGCTGCGACTCTTCATGCTTGAGCGGGCCAGAATGTGATAGTGAGCATTAGAGACCCCTTGGAGAGCATATGAAGGGCCATTGCTCCCATCTTCTGCAGCGTAACATGTCCTTCCGCATGGAAGACCTTTCGCTGTGGAAAAGGTCACACTGGGAGGGCAACTCTGGATCTGCTCTCTCCTCTCTGCCAGCCCTGTGGGCAGAGAATCCAAGAGCACTGGTAGAGGGCTGCCTCACCCTGACCTGTCTCCCTCTCTATGAATTGCTGTGAACACCCAGAGCTGAAGAGGCTCCTTGGGACTTTCACTGTACAAAGGGAGAAGGAGGGACCAAACTCTTCCATTTTGTTAAATTTCTGGTTACAGGTTTCTGCATTTCTTAAAGCAAAGCACTTAAAACGTCAGTTCTCCCACTGGAATTCCTCATTCACCTGTCAGCTCGCCTCATTTCCTTGTCTGCGCAAAGCCCAGCCTTGCTCTGACATTTTGTTCAGCTTCAGCAGGTAGAGAACAGTCTGTTCCTTGAAGAGCAGACGCTTGTCTGGCAGGAGGGTGCTGATTCCTCCTGCCTAGCTATGAACGCCTTCCTGCCTCCTCTGCTTCTTTAGACACGGCTGATTAACCATCACCTCCAGCCAGTCCTGGTCCATTCTTGTTCATCGCTGTCATGGAAGGTTGGGGTTTCGTCCTGCCTTCCACCTGTTGCCCACCAATGGGGCTTTGCTGCAGAATGTTGAGGAAAATGAGTAAACTGTAAAATATTTGCATTTCAGCCCCTACTGTTAGCAGGGAGTGAATGTTTGGACTTGGGGCTGGTAAAGTTCAATGAATTCTACTTGGTTTTGTTTTGTTTTTCAGGTGACCTTAAACAACGTGGAAGTCTGCAGTGAAAACATCATGACCCTGAAGAAGACTTTAGAGGTGTGGTCTGGATTCTTTACTGTTTTCCCTTAATCAAATTTGTAATGTCCTTCCTTGGGGGGAGTCAAGTAAACCACCCAGACTTTCCACTTGGCCCAAATTCCTGAGATCTTTTCCCCTCCAGTCTTAGAAAAGCAATTTTGAGCTGGCAGAGCAATCTCCGGCTGGTAATAATAGCTGGAAATACCAGTTCCTCCATCCTGACTAACCTGGCACAGACTGGGAGCCAGTGGAATAACACGTGCATCACTGAGAGGTTGTGGGCTAGATAGCCCCTGGCTTCCTTTCTTGCTGTCCTCATGCCAGCTGGACCCAGCAGCCTCTGCCTTTGTAGGGGCAAGAATTTTATGCTCAGCAACGTGCAGGAATAGAAACCACACAGGTTATTCATTTGCCACTTGCTCATGGATCTTTTCCCTGCAGAGTGACTGCAGCAAACTGCTCAGCCAAGGCTTTGGGGGCGAGCAGGCGCAGGCCAAGATTGACAGCTGCCTCTCTGACATGGCTGCCGTCTCCAACAAATTCCGGGACCTGCTGCAGGTGAGCATCTTGCTGAGTTACTGCTGGTCTCCGCCACCGCCTGGCCGGTGTCTTCTGGGAGAGCTCAGGCAGGAATTGTTTCAACCCAAGGCCCAGGCCACATCTGACTCCAGGAGTGCTGGGTAGGGGTGCAGGATGGACTAAATCAATCAGCTTGGAGGTATGGAAACAGATTCAGCCCATTTGCACAGCCACGGCAGCTGGTGGCTGTGTAAAAGGCACTGGAAGCAGCTGCAGAGCCAAATGGAATGTCACTCCCTTTGTCTGCACTCAGCACAGAGTTGTATTGGTTCAGCATTTTCAGGAGCAGAAATATTAATAGTGTTTCCATCTCCTTCATTCTCCCTTGTAGCACAGCACGTTGTCAGGTTGTCCAGAGCCTCACTAGGCAGTGCTGATGACAGGTTGTTGCTAGAGAAGAGCTCTTCTCTCGAGATTCTCTTTTCCCAACTGGAAATACTCCCTGGGGTAGAGGGCAGAAGGCTCTGGCCAATACCACATTCTCCTGTGGCATGCTGGGTCCCAGCACCCTAAAATCTCACAGTGGTCTCCAGCAGGGAGAGGAGCAGGAAGACTTCTGCAGAAAGAAACCAAGCAAACCAGAATATTTTGAACCAGGTTTGCCACGAGCTCGGTACTTCACAGAGAGGCCAGACTATTTTTCGTTGGGCTTTGTGGTTCGCCGCAGCCAGATGCCTTCAGAGCAGCATTGCCAGTGAATCCTCTTGAGGCTTGTGGCTGGTATCAAAACCAAAGAGCTCATCAGTACAGAGTAAAACTCTCCAGCCTCGCTCTAGTGAGGTATTAAAACTGGCTGCGGAGCAATCAAGAGGCTGAGCAGTGAGCTCCTGCACTGCCTGACTCACATGCATGTAGAATTGGCCCTGGAAAAGGACAATTGCCAGCAGGGCCTGCTCAGAAACACCAATTTTAGTGAAAAGCTTCCATCAAATGTCAGGCAGTATCAGTACCTGAGTAGTTTTCATGCTGGGTGAGCTGTCTTGGCATCTTGCTGAGCCAAATGGGGGTGGTTGGGAGGAGAGGGCTTTCTGAGAGCTCTCTAGCATTGAAGCGGACAGAACAGCCTTTGCTGACAGCATGCTGCTCAGGGGAGATGGTGTGTGCTGGGATTATGATTAATTCAGGGAGCCAACTGTGGTTATGACTTTTATCTTCCTTTTAATTTCTTCTACTGAGCTAAGCTGCACTGGAGGTGGGAGGCATCACTGGAGTGCAATCGGTCCTCCTGGCTGATGCTGAGTAGAAAGGATTGTGTTTGGGTCCTTTCTTACCCTGGAGGGATGTGAACTGCCGGGAAACCTCTGTAGCTGTGTGAGCAGGGCTGGGGGAGGAAGCACAAACTCTTCAGAGCAGGCTGCAAATCAGCACAATGGTAGCTTCTGGGCCAACGTCCTTCCTCTTCTTATCATTGTGGTGACCTCAGAGGCCTACAGCACCAGCAGAGTGTGGGATCTGGGACTTATGGGTTCAGTTTCCAGTGCAGGGCTGTGGGTTGCTGTCCCTAATGTGCCTTGAGGGTGCAGGCAGCATTAGCCTGGCTGCAAAGGCTGTGTGCTGTTGGACGCTAGCTGTGCTCAATCACTCTCCTCTCTTCTTCCTGTCCCCCACAGGAAGGTCTCAACGAGCTGAACAGCACAGCCATCAAACCGCAAGTGAAGCCCTGGATCAACCTCTTCCTCTCAGTCTCCCACAACATTGAGGAGGTGAGGCTCAGGCATCTCTGCTTCCAGCCTTACTACTGCACTCTCCATCCTCTGCTTGGCAGCACAGTCAGAGCTGCCACTGCCTTTTTCCCCTCAGTTATCCACACTTTCCTCAGCACAGAGCAACAGTAAAATACCCAGACCTTGCTCTACCTGTGAGCTTGGAAAGGGGCATTTGGCTAGAGGGAAGCTTGAGAAAATAGAAGGGGTACAGAGATGCTGGAGCATGTCCACAAAAAGGCAATGAAGCTGGGAAAGGGTCTAGAGCACCAGTCTGGTGAGGAACAGATGAGGGACCTGGGGTTATAGAGCTGGAGAAAAGGAGGGTCAGGGGAGACCTTCTGGCTCTCCACAACTCCCTGACAGGAGGTTGGAGCCAGGTGGGGTCCATCACTTCTAAGGAACAAGTGACAGGACAAGAGGAAAAGGCCTCAAGTTGCCCCGGGGGAGGTTTAGGTTGGACCTGAGGAACAATTTCTTTCCCACAAGGGTTGTCAAGGGCTGGCCCAGGCTGCCCAGGGCAGTGGTGGAGTCCCCACGATCCCTGGAGGGTTTGAAAGCTGTGGAGATGTGGTGCTGAGGGACATGGGTTAGTGGTGCCCTGGCAGTGCTGGGTTAATGGTTGGACCTGAGATTTTAAAGGTCTCTTCTAACAAAAATGATTCTAAGATTCCAGGAAGGTCCTTCCTTCCTGTCCTTGGGGCTGTTGTCTGCTTTTCAGGGCAGGCCACATAAACAACCCTGTTTGTATTTCAATGTCAGGAGGAGTTCAGCGACTACGAAGCTAACGATCCTTGGGTGCAGCAGTTCATTGTCAATCTGGAGCACCAGATGACAGAGTTCAAGGTGAGCGAGTGAGGGACATGGCTGCCTGACAGGCTTTGGCCCGACCTCTATGTGGCATCTCCCAACTCCTCCCCTCCCAGTGGAACAGCGAGCAGAGGTGTCCTCCAGCACCTCACAGGGCTATTGGAGGCCCAGTCACCCCCTTCCCTTCCCAGTTCTCAGCCTCTTGCAAGCCCCACATACCTGGATCGCTTCTGGATCGCACTCCACTCGCTGAGCCCACAAGCGACGGGTCTTTATTTGAAAGCTCTCACAGCCTCCGGTTTTGTGGACCTCTGCCCCATTGCTCCTGATGAGAATGACACGTTTTTCCTTCCAGGCTGGGCTGTCTCCAGTGATTTACGATACCCTCACTGGCCTTATGACCAGCCTTATAGCCATTGAACTGGAGAAAGTGCTGCTCAAGTCCACCTTCAGCAGGGTAAGCAAAACACAGTCCTCTGTCCTGTAGTTTGGCTTGGTTGCAAACCCTCCACCAGGAACCCCTCGGTGAGGGGATGGGGCAGGGCAGAGGCAAATTGTACCCCCCCTCAGGGAAGCTCCAAGTGCATTTTGTGATGGGGCTGGGAAGAGCTTGTATCAGTAACCAGAGAGGTGGTTGCTGCCCCATCCCTGGCACCATTGCAGGTGAGGTTGGCTCTGAGCAACCTGCTCTAGCTGCAGATCTCTCTGCTTCCTGCAGCAGGTTGGACAAGATGAGCTTTGAAGGTCCCTTCCAAACCAAACAAGTCTATGATAAGGGGGGTGGCTTTTAAGGTGGGTCTAAACCTAAGCCAGTTTAACCTGCAATAAATGGTTTAACTGGAACCCAGTTCCAGCTCAGAAACTTGCCCCCGCAACTTTTAACTTGTCTGTTTGGCACAACCCCTGGGCCTGTTTGGAGGATTAACAGAGCTCCCCTGGTCCCCACAGCTTGGTGGTCTGCAGTTTGACAAGGAGCTGAGATCTCTCATAGCCTACCTGACCACGGTCACCACCTGGACAATCCGGGACAAGTTTGCCCGTCTTTCCCAGATGGCCACCATCCTTAACCTGGAAAGGGTGAGCTGCACTTCATCCACTTTTACTGGGGGATGGATGATCCCCAGCTGGGCTCCACATGGATTGACTGGACTCACCTATTGTCATACCTATGGGGGTATGGAGAAGCTAGCAAAGTTGCCCCATGGGTGCCCGATGGCTGTTAGTGGCAGCAGGTTGTCAGCAAAGGCTATTCTGTTTGCTCAGTGCTAGAGAGCTGATAGACCTTGGTCTGGGCAACTCCCTGACAGGAGACTGGAGCCAGGTGGGTGGGTCTTTTCTTCCAAGGAAGAAGCGACAGGACAAGAGGAGATGGCCTCAAGTTGCCCTGTGGGAGATTTAGGTTGGACCTGAGGAACAATGTCTTCCCTGCAAGGGTTGCCAAGGGCCAGCCCAGACTGCGCAGGGCAATGGTGGAGTTAACAGTTGGACTCGATCTTAAATTAAAGGTCTGTTCCAACCAAACAACCCTATGAAATACCATAGCCAGAGTTTGAGCTCACCTGTGAGGGTGGTGGATGCTGGGCTGTCTCCTGCAGTTCTCCTCTTCCTCTAGGTGACAGAGATCCTGGATTACTGGGGTCCAAACTCAGGCCCGCTCACCTGGCGTCTGACTCCCGCCGAGGTCCGGCAGGTCCTGGCTCTCCGAATCGACTTCCGCAGTGAGGATATCAAGCGGCTGCGCCTGTAGCTGGTCAGCACCACACCAGAGGTAACAGTAGGAAGGCTGCAGCCCTGGAGGGCCTGCCCTTGGGCTGGCCAGCTGTCAGACAGTGTGGGATGAGGTGATGTCTGTCCTTCTGCTCATGTTCCTCAGAACAAAGGGCTTTTCGGGGCCTGGGAAGAAGAGCCGCCATCCTTTTGTGGGAGCAGAAACAAGGCAGCAGAGAAATCTCTCACGTAGAGAGCAGTGTGACACTACTTCTGAAGACAGCTGCTAGTCTGCTGCCCTCATCCTGCTGCCCTGGGGGGACCCACGGGTCGAGACATTTTGGGGCTGTTGGGGTGTGGGTGAAACAGGGGTCTGCAGAGAGCTCTGCCCGTGCTGGTCCCCATGGTTGTGTTCCTTCTGCACTACCAGGTTAAGGGTCAGCTACTGGAGTCCTACAACTCCTGAGCCCTGTCTCTCTCCCAGTGGTGCTGGGAACAGTGCTGCTGAAGGGAAAAGAGATATCTCCTTGGGAAATCCATGGGAAGCTGCTGTAGCAAGCAGGGCTGTGTTCCAGGTTCTGTAAATAAATGTTGCCTGGCTGAGCAGCAGCCTCGGCTGGTGTCTGCATCTGATGGCCCAGAGGACACAGGAGAGCTGTGGGACAAGAGCTGTGCACCATTTCTCCTACCCCGTGCCACAGTGTCAGGATGATCTTCCTGCTCCCCCGCCACCACTGGCACAGGGCAAGTCCAAACACCCCTGAGACAGTGTCACCCTACTGCATGGCAGTGCTTCTGTGCTGTCCCCTGTCCCCCAGGGCTGATGAGGGCAATGCCCAGCCCCTGCATGTGGGTGCTGCCACCCACCCCTGGAAGAGCTGTGCCCCCATGTTCCTGGGGCCTTGTTCTCCCCCCAAGGAGCCCTGCATGGGACAGAGGGGCAGAAACCACACGCTGGGAACAAGCCTTTTTATTTAGAGGCTGCCAGAACTAGTAACTCACTGCAGAAATAGTGTCTTGGCACAGGAGAGGGGCTTGATTCTGCTTCCAGGCACGTCCTGGATGCCAGACCCTTCCCTGCTGCTGGAAGGGCAGGAAGGGTCCTTCTGGAGGCAGCAGCACAAATGCTGTTCTTTTCCCTTTGGAGAATTGTGAAAACTGGAGTGAACCCCCCAAAAAATCAACCTGAAGGCCTTAGCAAACTGTCCTTCTGGGGATGGTGTTTGTCTGTCCAGCTTGTCACAGCTTCTCTGGCCTCTGTGGCTTTTGGGGCAAGTAGTAGCATAAAAAAAGGCCACATCAAGGCTTAAGGCACCTGCTGGAGCTGCATCGAAAGCCATAGGGATGTCCCTGCTTTGGAAGGTGGGTGGCTCCTCCCTTCCCTGCCCCATCTATCTCCAGAAATGGGTGGGGGAAGGTCTTCACACAGCTACATCCTCTCCAGGCTGAGCACCATCTTTCGAATGGCATCCCACCAGCTCCACAGAGAAACCACTCACGTCCACTTCGATGCTGTGGATGCTGAAGTTGCCCAGCCCCTAGGGAACAAACCAACCAACCACCATTATGGGTTGGGGCAGGAGCCAGCAAGGGACCTGTTCTCTCCCCTGAGGGCCTGGGGAGAGCAGAGGGCACTCACTACAAGCGAGCTTCTAACAAGCTGCCAACACCAGGGCATCACCTGGGAGCTCACACCTCACCTCAGTTTTCATGAGGATTTGGTGCAAAGCCTCCTTCTGCTGCGGGGCTTTGGTTAGGACGTAAAGGAAGCCGCCGCCACCAGCCCCAGCCAGGCACTGCCCATAGACGTAGGGCCGGAGAACATCCATCATGCGCCCGACGGCCAGTGGCTCACACCCAGGGGCCATGCACTTCTTCTGCTGCCAGTAGCGGTCCAGACACTTGCCCACAAGTGGCAGGTTACCTGAGGGGAGGAGAAGGGAATGCAAACTGCGGCAAAAACATGTCCCAGCCTCACCTGCTCAGCCCAAGCTAAATTCTGCCTTCTTCAACTACCCAGTTCATCCCAGCTCTGCCTGCTGAGCAAGCAAGACCAGCCCTGTCACGTTGCTGTTTAATTTTAATCCTCTACAGGGGAGTGATTTGGCTGCTTTAACGCTGAGGCTTCCCCTCCACAGCATCCCAGCAGCCAAAGGCCAAGTGAATCCACCACACAGGCTGGGCATGGCCCCCAGCCCCATCATGGATGGCTCATAGAACATCAACCAGACTCAAAGAATCGTAGAATAGTTTTGGTTGGAAGACACCTTTAACCCAGCACTGCCAGGGCACCACTAACTCATGTCCCTCAGCACCACATCTCCACAGCTTTCAAACCCCTCCAGGGATCATGGGGACTCCACCACTGCCCTGGGCAGCCCTTGACAACCCTTGTGGGAAAGAAATTGTTCCTCAGGTCCAACCTAAACCTCCCCCGGGGCAACTTGAGGCCTTTTCCTCTTGTCCTGTCACTTGTTCCTTAGAAGTGATGGACCCCACCTGGCTCCAACCTCCTGTCAGGGAGTTGTGGAGAGCCAGAAGGTCTCCCCTCAGCCTCCTTTTCTCCAGGCTCAAAAAGCCCAGGTCCCTCAGCTGTTCCTCACCAGACTTGTGCTCTGGACCCTTCCCCAGCTCCATTGCCCTTTGCTGAACATGCTCCAGCCCCTCAATGTCCTTCTTGAAGCGAGGGGCCCAAAACTGAACCCAGGATTCAAGGGGCAGCCTCCCCAGTGCCCAGTCCAGTGGGGCAATCACTGCCCTAGTTGGGAAGACTCAGTGTGTCTGACATCTCCCCCCCCCCATTCAGGTCTTCACTCACACCTGACTTTCAGGGCACTGTCTGTAACACACCAGGGGATCTGGGGGAAGACTTGAGGTTTCTGCAACTGCAAGAACCTGCACCGCCCCAGCCTTCTCCACCCCAGGACTTCACAGACTCTCCCCAGGGAAGGTTGTGTTTCTGCAGTCATTAGAAGGGCCAGGCTGGCCCAGGGCAGGGGTCACACCTTGCCTCAAGGCCTGGGCACACTCCTCAGCGTTGCTCACCAGCGCGTCGGCATTGTGCACGATGGAGGGCAGCCGGGCATACCAGTTCCTCACCACATCCTGCAAGAGACCAGAACGTCCCCGTCGCCATCTTCCTGGCTCCAACAGCACCGGCTGAGGCAGTGCCTCACCTGCAGCCTTCGGTGCCAGCTCCTGCTGGGGCAGCGAAGCTCTGCACCGGCGGAGGGACAGGGACCAAAGGGTGCAGGGGCAGTGGACACCAGAGCTGGCAGCATTACCTGGAGCAGGTTGCGGGCCAGGCGAGTCTTCCCTGTGTACACCAGCAGCAAGTGATCATTGAGGGTCTGGGTAAAACCCTCGGGCACTGGGATCTTCTCCACCTCCACCCTGAGCGGCAGCTGAGCCTTCGACCTTCCAATTTTGATGCCAGGCGTAAGCCCACCCACCTGGTCCTGCCAACCGCCACCTGCAGGACAGAGGGTCCTCAGCCACCGCCAGGCCCCCCAACCCACACTCCTCGGCTGCTCCCCCCAGTTGCTACCTGTCGTGAGCCTCTGCTCAAGGTGCAGCACAGCGTGGATGAGAGACTCGGTGCTGGCAGCCCTCCCGGCCGCCTGGTACAGCGACGCCATCACTGCTCCCGCCAGGATGCTGCTGGTGCCTGCAGGGAGCACAGGCAGGGCCAGGATGCTCACAGGAGATGGGAGGACAACAAGAGGGATGCCCCATCCCCGTGCTGGCAGCAGGAGGGGTTCCCTGGCACCATCCCAGCCCCTTCCCTGTGGACTCACCGAGGCCAGAGCCATGTGGCAGCTTGGACCAGGTGTGCACCTCAAAGCCACCCCCGAAGCTCTCCATCAGCTGCGCCCACAGGGGTTTCTGCGAGGGGAACTGCACGACCTGCGTGCAGATGAAGGCAGCTTTGAGCAAGGCTCCTGGACAGGGAAAAGAGAAAGCCAAGCTGCTATCTGCTGCACTACCTGCTCCTGCACCACACTGTCCCCAGTACGGGACACCTTGGGGTGAGGAAACCAAGGTGACATTGAGGATAGAGAGCCAGGCTGGTGACACCTCACCTGGTGCATGCGGCTGGCAGTAATCCTGCAAGTGCTCCAGCTCCTGGCACACCAGCTCCACTGCTGCCTCGCTCCGGGGCGTCCCACTGAGGCTGACGAGGCGCAGCTCGGGCTCGCTGATGCGCCGCACCCGGGCGCCAATGGGCCGGCACCCATCCACCAGCACCGCCATGTCCACCACGGCCCCACCGTGTTCGTAGGTGATGGGGGGGGTGTCACTCCAGCCACCTGCCGAGATGCACTGTCAGCTCCCTGCAGTACCCCAGCTTCTCTTCCCCCAGCACAGAATCACAGAATCATCTGAGTTGGAAGAAACCTTTAAGCTCATCGAGTCCAACCATTTCCTCGGCACTGCCAGGGCACCACTAACCCATGTCCCTCAGCACCACATCTCCACAGCGTTGAAACCCCTCCAGGGATCACGGGGACTCCACCACTGCCCTGGGCAGCCTGGGACAGGCCTGGACCACCCTTACGGGAAAGAAATTGTTCCTCAGGTCCAACTTAAACCTCCCCTGGTGTAACTTGAGGCTGTTCCCTCTCATTCTATAAACGCCACAGGGGTGAGACATGGATCATCTCTCAGGGGACACACACTCACCAGAGAGGTCCAGACGGGCTGGACACACCACCTGCACCCACTGCCCCAAGGGTGGCAGCTCCACCTGCCCCACGGTGACAAACTGGCAGGAGGACATGACCGCCTGCCGGACCAGGATCTGCTCAGCCCCCTCGTAATGCCGAGCTGCTCTCACCAGCAGAGCCGGACTGGGAAGAGAGAGATGCTGAGCCCACCACCCCAGCTCCTTGACCATGATGGGGCCGGGGATGGGGCAGCTGCTGCTCGCCAGCCACAGCCTCACCTGCTCATCCACTTCTGCCGCTCAGCGGCCAGCTCCTGGACACCACCAGCGATGTCCCCACTCTCCAGGCGCTCGAAAGCAGAGGCCCACTCCCTGTTGGCAGCGGGCCCGCTCCGCAAGCCCCCTTCCCCTCGCGCCATGCAGCCCAGGACCTCGGCAATGCAGGCAAGCGCGCGTGCCGCAACGCCAGCGTCACCTGCCGTGGAGGCAACTAGAAAATAAAAGGAGGTTGCAAAGCCACAGCCAGGCTGCAGGTCACCCAGGATCCAGCTGGGATTGGAATCACTCCAGAGAAGGAGACTCCACAACCTCTCTGGGCAGCCTGGGCCAGGCTCTCACACCCTCACAGCAAAGGAGTTTCTGCTCCTGTTCAGACAGAACCTCCTGGGTTCCAACTGTGTGAATTGTGCCCACCCTGACTTGTCAGATGCCCTGGGGGTGCACCCCTATGGGTTCTTGCAGTGGGAGGGGGTCACTGTAGAGGATGGGGAGCACCAAAAAGCCCTGATACCCAAAGATGCAAGACACAGCCAGTGCCAGTCCAGCTCACCCTCGTCCAGCGTGCCCAGCACAGCCTCATGGTAGCCCTCGTGGACGGCGCTGCGGGCGAGCGGCAAGAGGCTGCTGTCCCGGCGGCCCAGCAGCACCCGCCGCACCTTGCGCTGGCCCTGCAGGAAGAAGAGGGCCCGGCGGGCACCCAGCTCGGCCGCCTTGTCCAGGCAGGGCAGCAGCTCCTGCCAGGACATGCGCCAGGCCGCTCGCCAGCGTGCCAGCCGCTCGCCAGCCGCTGCCACCGGGGCCAGCAGCCACAGCACATCACCTAGCCCCAGCTCCTCACAGGCATGCAGCACTGGGAAGAGCCGGGCGTTGAGCAGGCAGCGGCTCCTCTGTGGCATCTCAGCATCCCAAAGGTCCCCTTCCCTGATGGAGGGAGAGCTCATCAGCACCACCCTGGGGCTCCAGGACACCATCCAGGAGGGGAGTTGAGACACAAGACAGGTTGAGTGGCCATGACACCTCTCACTGCAGCCATCCCCAGGGAGCTTGGCCTCCTGTCCCATTCTGGCACATGGCACCTACCGTACACCCGTCCGATGGAAAAACTCAGCCCAGGGCACATTCAGGTAGGTGGCCTCTTCAGCAGGGCTCTGCATGGGGACAGAGGAAACAGTGACATGGTGGCTTGGTGGGGAGCCTCGCACCACCTCACCACTCCTCCTACCTGCCAGTCGTCGAGGCGGCCGGTGAGTGTGAACACGTGGCAGGGCAGGTCACGCAGACGGATGTGGTGACCCTGCAGGACAACGTCACGCAGGGGACAGTCCTGCAGGGCTGGCGAGAAGTCTGAGGTGAGACCTGAGAGGAGGCAGCCAGGACCAATCTCCAGGGGACCCTGCAGAAGAGGCCCTGAGTGGCATGGCTGGCCCAGAACAGAGCCACATCTCAGGACAACCACCACAGAAGACAAGCTGGGGCCTGCAGGAGCCAAGTGCCAGAGGGACAAAGTTTGTCACAGGGCTGCAGGGACATGGACTGCAGAAATTCGGGCCAGGTGAGAGCCACAATAAAGCCCCCAAGGAGAGGATCTGCCATGGTGCCCAGGAAGGGACAGCCCAGTGGTGACAGCCATTGGCCTGGGGAGGGTGACAATCACCAAGGTCCCCAGCACCAGCTGAAAGGCAGCCCCAAAGAAGGATGGCAACCCAAACCTCCCAGCTGTGGGTCCCCCATCCTAGCCAGGTCCACCTCACCCTGCACCCATTCAGTGCACTGAGAACTCGGGGTCACTCCCACCCCAGCCACCTACCCGGAGGTGACAGTGCTGGATGACGCTGCCGGCTGCCAGCCTCACGGGTCCTTCCAGCAGGCAGTTGGTCACTGAGGAGCCATCCTCCAGGAGATGCGGCTGCTGCCAGGGGCACAAAGAAAAGCACATGGGAGCAGGGTCTGGCCGTACAGCCCGGAGCAACTCCGCCAGAAAATAATCACAGAATCATCTCAGTTGGAAAAGACATTAAAGATCACTGAGTTTAACTGTTCCCCCAGCACTGCCAGGGCACCACTAACCCATGTCCCTCAGCACCACAGCTCCACAGCTTTGAAACCCCTCCAGGGATCATGGGGACTCCACCACTGCCCTGGGCAGCCTGGGACAGGTCTGGACAACCCTCAAGGGGAAGAAATTGTTCCTCACATCCAACCTAAACCTCCCCTGGGGCAACTTGAGGCTGTTTCCTCTTGTCACTTGTTCCTTGGGAGAAGAGACCAACCCCAGGAATTCCTCCCTCCCCCAGTGTTTTAGAAGCCAAACAAGGAACGAGGGAACTGAAGACTGGAGAAGAGCAGTTTGCTGTTGAAGTTTAACTCCACAAGTGAATCTGCAGCCCAGAAAACTGCTCAACCCAGTGAAAGCAGCAATGAGATGGTCCTTCAGACAAGCAACAGAGGAACAACCCAGAGCTACTCCACCCACAGAGAGTATAAATGACTAAAGGAACAATACAAACTGGGCTAATACTGACTGCATTGTCCCCAAAGCATCCCTGAAAACCTACATCTGTCCCAGTCCCAGAACCTGGACACCTCCTGGAAGAACAGGATTGAAAAATTAAAAATCTGGAGAAGAGCTTTGCTCTAGTGTAGTGTCTTCAGTAGGGCGATGCAGCCACGGCACCTTCTCCAGCGAGTGAGCAACCCTGGGCAGGGGGAACACTGCTCCGTTGTGTCCCTACCCTAGGGTCATCCTGATCCTCAAAAAGAGCCCCAAGAGTCAGGCTGAAGGGGATGGTCCCACTTGGTAACAGAACGTGCAGCTCAGGCAGAGGAAAGGCAGGAGACTGGTGGGATGAGCCACGGGAAAGCAGAGTTTGAACCAAACACTGACACAGGAGAGGACTACGGGGACATCGCCCAGCCTGACAAACGAGGTTACTGGTTCCCTTTATGTAAGACACACCGTCTCCCTCTGATGCTGGGAGAAGCCACCACGGAGAGGAACTCCAGCAGCACAGGAGTGCCCGGGTGAAAGCGGCGTGCCCTTCCTGATGGCTCTGGTAGTGATGTCACCCGGGGGGGTGGGACAGAAAGGACTTGACCTGGACCACAGGTCCCCTTGTAGTGATGCTCTGGCTTCACCAGGGAGTCAGGGCTGAGAGCAGAAGCCTGACTGCCTGGTGCGTTAAGACAATGAGATACAAACCACCGCAGGGCTCTTTTAGCCGAGCCCCACATTACAACACCCCTCTTGGATCTTCCCAACACGCCAACGTGTTTTCTCCCTACTTCCCTTTGGTCCTGGGGGAAATCCACACCCCCCCAGCAGCAGCAGAACGGTCTGTCCTGGAGAAGGAGGAGTCAGGCTGTGAGATCCACAAAGATGGCATTGGCAGTGGTCTGTCCGAAGATGAAGGCTCCAAGGGTGACCATGAACACCCCGTAGCTGACCAGGGCCCACCAGCTGCAGACACAGGAGGACAGGATGCATTTAGAGGCAGCCATCACCCCAATATCCACGGGGGCAGGGGGGAGAGGGGAAGCACGTCTCAATTACCTGATTGCCCTGGTTTCTTGAATCTCGGAGAGCTTGGCTTGAATCAGGCAGAGCCCTAAAAGGCAAATTAGATCCGGATGAGGACTGTCCCCTGGGGACTGAGCAGACACCCCACAAGCCAGAGAGCCACACTCCCCCAGTATGGAGCAGATAATCCAGGCAAAATTGTTGGGCTGCTTGGAAACCTCACACCACACTTCTATCCTCTAAGGATCTCCCAGTTCCTGTGTCTCCATCCTTCTCCCTCCCTCCTCCCAGACACAAGGCCAAGAGACCATCACCAGCCCTGGAGCATCCTGGATGCTCTACCTGGGAAGACAAAGATGAAGCAGGCAGCCAAGCCCCCAATGACGGAGATGACTTTGCCGATGTCAGGGATGAAGAGAGCCAGGAGGAGGGTCAGGAGGAACCAGCTGATGGTCTGAAGCAGGCGCCTCCTCCGCTCCCGAACCACATCCTCCTCCACCGTCACCCCAGTGTAGCGGAGCCAGAGACCCTCCAGGACAGCCCTGTGGGCACAGATGCAGGGCAGGGGGGGGGGTCCTGGCACTGCTCCTCCTGCCCACACCAGCCCCTGCCTCCTCCCAGCGCTCACCGGCCGCAGAAGTGCAGGATGGGGTAGGACGTCAGCACACAGAGGATGATGAAGGCCCGGGCAAGGGCAACGGGGATGTCATTGGAGGGGTAGGACAGCAAGACATCCTGCTCCACGCCTGCCCCAAAGGTCAGGAAGCCGCAGACACCTGCCAGGAAGGGAGCAGTCAGCTGGGGCTGGGGACAAGCCTCCAGAACATGTGTTTGAGGGACCAGATGTGGATGGATATGGCAGAGGGCACATCTCAGTGAGGGTTAGATGGACTTCCCTCCCTTCCTTCTGTGCTGCCCAGAAGGTCCCTGCCCTCCAGAAGTTCCCAGCTCCTCTAAGGACCACGCCACACCCACACCACATCCCCTCACTCACCAGTGCCTGTGTAGACAAAGAGAGCAATCACCATGGCTGCCGTCACCACCACCCCCCAGGTCTTCACCTCCGGCTGCTTCATGCTGTTAAAGACGGGCACACTGCTCACATGGCACTGCCGGGGACATGGAGAGAGAGCTGAAGACATGCTGGAGTCATAGGGAGCCACATGGGATCCCTCTTGTGATATCCCCTCATTTTTTGTGGTATCACAAAGAAAACTGGGGGACAAGCTGCCCTGGACCTCCCAGATGGGATAAAATGGATCTGTCTCCATCCAGGGGTGGTGAGACGTTAAAACTGCCTTCAGCCCCCTGGCAACACCATGGGGTGAGCACACGAAGAGGATTCTGAACACCCAGGGGAGCATCCCTGGACCACACTGGTCCCCAGCCCTGGTAGCCACAGGGTGGGAAGGGGAGCGCTGGGCGCATAGCCTTACCTGGAACCCAAAGCAGATGGTGGGCACGGCATTGAAGACGGCTGTCCAAGTGGAGGGGCTGGTGGGGAGAGAAACACCTACCAGTCAGAGACCAGGATCCCCGATGTCTCCCACCCAGCAGCTTGGGGTGCTCAGTGATGGGCTTGCTCCTCTGCTGTTACCACATCCCCCCACCCAGGATGATGTCTTCATGTGGAGCAAGGTTTTCCAGGCCCTGGCGCTCCCAGCAGACCAGGGCCTTTCACCAAAACACAATCAGTCAACATCAAGGATTTACAAAGACAAAAGTATCAGTAAAAAAATAAGGATCTACTTGGGCAGTGCCAAAAGCTGGTCTAAACTTCGCTGCACCCTAAAATTCTCCTCAAAACCTGCAATGGAGCTGTGAGGACCTCCAAGAGGACTTTTTCCTCTCCTTCACCACCTGCTCCTCTGAAATATGCAGAGATGCAGCCACTTGGGAGCTTCTGGCAGCAACACGCAGCATACCCAGACCCAAAGATGGGACTCATGAAGGATCTGGCCCCAGCCTTTGCAGTCCTCACACTCACACCCCTGCCCAGCTCTGCAGTGCTATGATGGCCACCGTCAGCATCATGTCTCTTGCACTCACCTGGTGGGGATCTCCACAGGCACCAGCTCCTTGTCAGGCCAGATGTACTTGATGATAATGACTGCTGTGACGTACCAGGTGCCAATCACGCTCAGGGAGCTGCAAGAGGGGACTGTCAGCGTGCTGCCTCCTCACTCCATGGAGGGTGTCCTCCCAGCCTCTGCAGCCCCATCTTCCTCCCTGTACAGCCCAGGCCACCTCACTCCTCCCCACTGTAGAATCATAAAACCATTTAGGTTGGAAAAGACCTTCCTTGGCAGAAGACACTGACCCCCACCTGGCTCCAACCTCCTGTCAGGGAGCTGTCGAGAGCCAGAAGGTCTCCCCTCAGCCTCCTTTTCTCCAGGCTCAACAACTCCTCAGCCACTCCTCACAAGACCTGTGCTCTAGACTCTTCATCAGCTTCAATGCCCTTCTCTGGAAACGTTGCAGCACACCAGGACCACCCCTGCTCTCCCTTCCCCTGGGAATACGCAAGGCACTGTCCCCAGGGCATATGCCAACATGATCTCACTGCACAGACCTGTCAGCCAGGGGCTGGGTTCCATTTTGGGCAGGAGAAGAAGGCATGTGTTAGTGACCTTCCTCAGCATCTCTGGTCCAGCTCCAGGAGCCAGGTTACACCAAGATGCTTAGTGGACCAGGGCTGCCCTGCAGACCACCCAGCCTGGAGACCATTACTGTCTCCTTTCTGCTAGGTGGCCAACTACAAAGACAAGGGACAACACAGCTGAAAGCAGCTCTCCCCACTTCCTCCAGCGAGCAGAAGGGAGGGACACAAGCTCCAGAGCACGACACTGTGGCCACATGGTGCACAGCAGCTCCTCTGCTTCCCAGATGGGGAAATCAAGGCATGGGAAGATGGTGGAGCAGATGTCCAACCCCTCAGGGGTGAGCAAGCAGATGCAGCACTAGAACCACAGTGTTTCCACTACCAGTCACCTGGGACTGTGCTTAGGTGGGTGCTGGTGGTGCCAGAGGGCTCTCCCCACCCACCTGGCATATTTCTGGAAGCCAATCTCCTTGGGGATGGAGAGGGGCAGGATGAGGAGGAAGGCAGTGATGCTGATGGTGAACTTGCGGTCCGTGTACCAGCGGCTGCTCCCAGCTCCCTCGGGATCTGTCACCAGAGCAGCAATGACTGTGGGGACAACCAAGGTGGTCATGGACAGAAGGCACAGAAACTGGTTATTTCTTCCCCCGGGGGACGCACTTACTCTTGTCCTCCTGGTCTCCAATGATGATGAGGAAAGCGATGCAGGTGCCAAAGGTGTAGACGGCGATGGCCACCTCGCAGAGCACACCAGGCACCTTCCCGCAGACAGCCCACACCACCTCCTGGTAGGTCCGCTCGTTGCTGGCCTGCGAGCAGTATGCCAGGATGACCAAGCCTCCGATGATGAAGATCAACATGCACTGGGGTGGGGAAGAGACAGGGAAGGGACACTGAGGCAACAACATAATGAGGTCCCCAGAACCACCCAGGCAGTCACCCCCAAACACACTGAGCATCTCTGGTGCACGTCATCCACCAGGGCTTCTTCCCAGGAGCCTCTCTGAGCTCCTCTGCTCCACGCATCTCCCCTAATCCCCCTCCCAGGGTGGGACAGGGGATTGTCCCTTCCCCACCCTCTCACCATCTGCAGCGCAATGCCCTCGGCCACACCGCCGGCCATGCTGAAAGCGGCGGGGAAATTAAGCAGCCCAGCCCCAAGGGCAGCATTGACCACGATGAAGATGGCTCCCAAAGCTGACGTGGCCCCCAGACTGTTTCCTTGGCTCTCTTCACTCTTCGGTGTCGTCTCCACGCTGGGGCTCTGCAGGAGCCTGGCCCGTTCCCCGGCGTCGTCACTCCACTCCCAATCCTTGTAGTCGCTGTTGATGCTCCCAGTGCCCTGAGCCATTGTGCCTCCTGGGGTGGCAGGGGCCACTGTCCAAGTCCCACTAGCGCTCATGCACTAGGCTCAGCCAGTTGCCTCAAGAAGGGTCCTCTGCCAGTGCTGGCTCCATCAAGCAGGGAGAGCAGCGAATGGGCTGGCTGGAACCAAAGCAGCACGGGGGTCAGGAACTTCACCACTCCTGGAACAGGGTGAAGAAGCCAATGGTAAGTGCTAATTAATGTACACTAACAAGGGACAACCTGGGCACCAGATGGGGGGACAGAGGTAAGGGGTTCCTCAGGTCTCAGCCTGGGGGTCACAGCACACGGGTGTCCTCACGCTAGCAGAGCCGTGTCAGAAGAACTCACCTCTCACCCCCAAATACAGGGCAAGGACACCACGGCCGTCAGATGGGGAAGCGAGCCCTGGCCATGGGGCTGGAGAGCTGCAGCCTCATGGAGAGACTCGCATTTCTGTGGGCACGAGACCCAGCATAGCTTCCTGATTTCCAACCCCAACTCCTGCAAGCTCTGCAAGAGCTGCTCTGCACGTGCTCCTGGGTAAAGGGCAAGGCTGGGCTCGATGGGAACGACCCAGGCATGCAGCAGTAACACCGTGTCACCAGGAAAAGTAGGACCAGTCCCTTTCAGTGCACCCCCAGGGTGACCACCAGCACCAGATGTCTCACAAGCTGTTGGACCTGAAGACCTGGTGTTTCCCGTACTGCAACCCTGGGGGATTGGACAGCCCAGATCTCACCCCAAACTGAAGATCATCCCTTTCAACCTGACACGGCTTCACAGGGACCTACGCAGCCAAGGGAAATCTTTCAAGAGAATTTTTTTTTTTTTCCTAGGCAATGTCTCCAGAGACTCTCTCTCCGACCACTCCACCCTTTGCTGCTAGGCTATTTAAACTCCATGCTTCTGCTTTGAGTCCTCCTCAAGGATTTGTGGGGAAGAGGCAAAGCTGCACAGAGGAAGAACGGCAGCCCTCTCCCCGGGGGTGGGAGAGCAGCGGGTACGGGTCCCAGGTCCCCTGGCCGAGGGAGCTGCTTTGGCTGAAGCCCTGGCCGGAGGAGGATGCTGCAGCTGTCCTTTCTCCCCAGGCAAAGACACCGTGCCGGTGACAACCAGAGACCCCGAGAGG
>JAAGNO010017992.1:0-20177 GCA_033439905.1 Ceryle rudis
ACAGAGGGCGGGGGGCAGGGCCCGGAGGTGCCAGGGCCACCCCGGGGCGTAGGAACACCACCTGTGGGGACACTGTGACTGGGGCGGCTCCCAGTGCTCCCAGTGACCCCCCAGTGCTCCCAGTGACCCCCCCCGTGCCCCCCCTGACCCCCCCCGTACCCTCCCCTCCCCTTCCCTTACTGGTTTTTAACCCAGTTCTGCAGGCACTTGCTGAACACTCTGTCTCTAGCGAGCAAGGTTGCTGGGTGCTCACCTTTCACAGTCATGATTTGATCATCAGACGGGGATTGGGAAGAAATCTGAAAGGCTCTGCCTGTTGGAGGGAGCTTTTCTGAGGTGTGTTGTTATGGCAGCAAAGGTGTCCTTCCTCATCCACCTCCTGACTCTGAATCTCCTCTTTCCCTTTCCCATCCTGCCAGCCAACTCCTTGCCCTTTCTGTTGGGCCTTAGCCCAAGAGTCGCCTTAGTGCCCCTGTCACCCAGATATTTAACATCTGGAGCATCTGTCCCAAGACAGAGGGGGGAAAAATCCCAAACATCTGGAAATGTAGCAGATATATTTATTATTTCTTTTCCTTGCAAAGACAGGCAAGGAAAGACTTGAAGAGGTAGAAGATAGCATTGGCAGAGGTGGTTAGGAATGCAAGGAACCAATATCCCAGCTCCTTCTGATGCAGTTCATTTTAAAAACAGCACCAGTTGCACTTTTGGAAGGACATCATTAGACAAGCATTTTCCCTCCAGTCCCTGGCAAAAAGTCAACATTTGCATTTAAATAGGGCTTTTGCTACCAAACTGAGGCGTGTTATAGAATAGCTGCACAGAGATAAAGATTCCTTTAAGAGGGAGAGAGAGGGGAAAAAATCTAACCTCATTGAAAGCCCAGCCCATCTCCCATGTGCTGTCAGCAGAGGAGAGGTTATTTATGCATTCGAGAGTGTGCCCGCTGGGATATAATCTAGTGCTCTCAGGAGCCTCTGCTTGCTGGAGGTGGAATTATAAGAATTAAAAATTACAAGCGTAAAACAAGGCCAGACTAAAATGAAATATTACCCAGTGGGTGTAAATAATTCATGGGCAAAATAACCCTCCTGGGTCCCCCATCGATCCATCTTACTTCACAGATGTGAAGAGGAACAATCTGTTGGAAGGGCGTTTGAAAACCTCCAGGATGCTTTCAAGGGTCTGAGGTGGTTTCCGAGTGGCTGCAATTCATGTGGGCCATGAATGGCTCCGTGGGAAAGGATGAGTGATGACACAAAATGGAGTTTCCTCTAGTAATGAAACCTTCCTCGTAGCTGACCAAAGGAGAAGAGAACACCCTTTGGCAAGGAAAAAAAAATCAGGTTTTACTCCTGTGCTCCCAAGCAGAGCGCACCAGTAATTTAACCTGTATGTGCAGAGATCCCTGAAGGACCCAGCAAGACTTTCTTTGGCAAATATTTGTCTTTCAGCACAATCGAGTCCATTCCCAAAGGCAAAGGCTGGCTTTTTGTAAAGATTTTTGCTAGGTCTGCTGTGTGGAGTCTGGCTGTGTCTGAGGTTAGAGTGGCTTCCTCCTGCGTGGACAAGGGGTGGGGAGGACCTGCAAACCCCACATGAGTAATGTCTGGGACAATAATGGAAAAGGCAGGATGAAAGCTGCCCTTACTGTAGCCAGTTTGCTTCTTGAGAGGAAAGCTGCTGCCTAACACTGTTGTCTCTGTTCTAATGCAAGCCCGTACCCCAAAGATGACCATACTGAGAGACTGGACTAAGACAGTTTTGTCTGGGAGGGTTTGGCCATACAGGAGAAAAAAATGGAGGAAAAATATTTCCACAGTTGGTTGTGTTTTCCTGATACACACATGCCTGTATACAGATATTTATGTGCAAAAGCATTTTTGGAGTCTGTAGAGCTAGTTAGGGTCATAGAAAGCAAAGACGGTTAGTATTGATCCCCTGCATCTCTCTTTGTTACAGGGCTTGTTCCCAGGCAGTGGTTACCTCTGCCCACTCAGAGACATGGAGCTGCAACCTTTCTGCACCAGCAGATCCAGCACAAGCTGGTGTAGTCTCCATGGTGGCTGAAGGAAGGGATTCATTTAAGACAGTCTTTGTAAAAGCTCTGCAGTTTGTCTTCAGGCCAGCAAGAACTTATATACGCAGCTTAGTGTCCTACTGAGCTAAAATATCCTGGCCTTCAGCAGGGCTTTTTGACTGGTAGGTGAACCCCGTATGCCAGGGTGGTTGCGTCATGAATCAGTAGAACCACTTGTTACAGGGCGCTGCCAACACTGAAGAGTCCATGGGTCCAGAAGCCAATTCAGCACATTTATGGAAGAAAAAATTCCTTTTATAGTGATTAGATAATAAAGCCACCACCTCTGAGCAGCTAACAGCATAGCATGTGTTCACCTTGTCCATTGATGGGTCCCCATCATGGGTCAAAATGAGACTCATTTGCCTACAGCTTTTTGTAGCAGAAATCTTAATCCTATATGATTATTTGTATTGCTCCTTATCTGTCAGGCACTTTTCTGTGCCTGACCCTGGTAGAGTTTTTGGTTATGCTGGAGTTTAAGTGCTCGATCAGAGTGGTTTGTTCTGAGAGGGTTTCATTTTGGGTGATGTTTTTGATAGTATGGGCAACCGTGTATAGGTGTATGAGAAATGGTGACAAAAGAGGCCTGGTTAGGGCACAGAGATGAACTTTGGGATGCTTTATGGAACAAAACCCTGTCTCCCACACTAACTCACTTATGGCAGAAAAATCTATGGTATCTGCATGGTTGTTAGCTGTTGCCCTGGTTGGCTTCTATCTGATGTCCATCTCCCCAGAAGTGTAGCTATCTTAGAGACATCTAACCACATCTTCTATGCAAAACGACCTGCTGGCTGATGCTGCCTGGGCTTACCAGCTCCTGGGATTTCCCTGGAGCACACTTGGTGTCTCCCCTTTTTTTTTTCTTCTTTTGATCTGTCCGAAGGTGTTTTCCAACTTTGCTTCGCAGCCAGTATAGCTGGAGAGAGGCAGTTTGTACCTGCAGGTCTAGTTTGTCAGGTAATGCTGCGATACTGCTGCAATATGTCCCCCTCTTTTCTGCCACCTTTGCCAAATTCAGCCATTCAGAAGTCACTGCCCATCAGGGACAAATAGTAGCAGACACTCTCATGATTTCTCCAGCTCTGCAAAGCTGGTAAACTGGCATGAAAATAGTTTGGTGGAAATCAGAGTTTAATTCTTGAGACAAGAAAAGGTTAACAACTTTAGGAGGAAGAGAAGAGACATAGGAAATACCATTTGGACACCTAAGGATGCTTAAAGAACATTGAAAAAGGCAATAGGAAGAAAAGATTAGAGGAAAACGAGAAAGAAAATAAGGCAATGCTTGAAAGGAGGGGACACAGCTCTGGCTACTGGGATTATTCATTCTCATAGGAAACATAAAAGAGCTAAACAAGGAAAATGCCATGCAGAGATCACACTTTGTTTTTAAGGACAGGCCCCTAGACATGATCCCCGCTGGCTAAGCTGTAACCCAGCTCCCGATCAATCTCTCCTTCCTCAAATGTCACTAACCTGCACTTAAGTGCAATAAGACTTTGCAGACTAATTGAAATTCTGAGCCAGAGTCAGGAGACATTTGCTTCAAGTAGTGTTTTAATTGTCTGCTCCCTAGGCTGGTAACAGAATATTTTGCTCCTTGCATTATTCAAGGAGACACAAGAGCTCAACCTTTCCCTTTAGGTTATTGCCCCTCCTGTCTCGGGTTTATGTTCTGTTCTTTATTTGGCCTCTGCTCACGCATTACCTGCATGCATCCTCATGTGCCTGTTCATCCAGGGACCAGAAAACCTCAACCATCCCATCTGCTTCGGTGCAGCATTTTGATTCAGCCTTTTATATGTATATATATATATAAATAGGGGCCGGCTGGGAAACATGGGGCTGGAACCAGACCCCAGTGCTTCTGTAGCTGACAATAAGCTTTTTTTTTTTGTTAAACATAAGTGGGACTCCTTCTTTCTGTGCACAAGGAGACACTTTCCTTTACAGCCTTCCATGTGCTGTTTGCTGTAACCAGGAGATCATAGTCTGGCTGAGGGAGAAGGAAGCCTCGAACTGTCTGTGGACTTTCCTTGTTTTTCCAAGAGTGCTGCACTGAAGCCAAGGCTATAAACTTGAGTGTGAAATGAGGTAGAAGTCACAGTAGCAGCCACGAAGCATCAGATAAGACCAGGCATTGAAAGAAAGAGGTAAAATGAGCCTTACTGAGCATACTGAACTTCCTGCTCCTGTTGCACTCATGTTGGCCTTGGGTACTCACCACCATTTCCCTGTGCTGGTCCTGGAGGCAGTTTGAAGGAGCTGTGTGATCAGTTTCCCTGTGAGAACCTGACTGTCCTCCCCATGAGGTGCTAGGAGCCTAAAAGAGACTAAGAAGGGCTCAGCTGTGACACCATCTATGGACCAGAATCAAGTAGAAGATGGACTTGCTTCTCTGTCTTACCTGCTTATGTTGAGAGGTACCATTCCTGTTCAAGGAGGTGGCTTTGGTAATGGTGCTTTTCTGGTTGAAGTTTGGAACTGGAGGGTCTGACGGGGTTTGGGTTGCACCGTGCTCAGTAAAATATACACAGGACTGCTTCCAGCTGGGATCTGTGTCTATAGATCATGGTCAAAAGGGGCAAAAATTGCCCTCATACTAGTCCTGTGATGCTGCTGGTCCCTAACCCTCCAAAGGGGACCCCTCCCTGCAGACCTCAGGTGTCCTTTCAACCTTGTTTGCAAGGAACACCTGGATACTTTGTCCTGAAAGGAGACTGCCAAGTGGACAGTTGGATGTGGCTGTGAGTCAGCAGGCAAGGCACCTGTATAGAGCAAGTTCACCACCTGCCTGCAGCAGGCAGGCTTGTTCCTTCTCTTTTTATTCAGTTTTGTCTTGTGGTTTCTGCTCCTTTTAACCACTTATGCCATCTCTTAGTTCCCCATGCTATGAGAGAAGGATTCATCTGGCCAAATACATCCTCAATGTCTAAAGAGGTCATCCGGCCTCCTTCTACAATCAAGGGACAGAAATTTCTGGGGTGAGATACATCTCACTCTAAAGCAAGATGGTGAGATAGCCTACACTCCAAAAGTGCTAATTTCCCTCCTTTAATTATGAAAGGCTCTGATAAACACATCTGGAGCATAGACCTCTAAAACATGCTGAGATGTTACCTACTCTGGCAACGCTTTGGAGAATTGTGTGTGGTCTTGCAAGTGGGCTCAGAATATAGAACAAACTCTTGTAGTTCCCTGTAAATCTTGTTCTGAGGGGAGAAGTTGCTCTCTTGAGGGTAGGAAATTATATTTTATGTGTAATTGATTTGGGGCTCCTTAGAGCTATCTTCACCCATTAATGCCCAAAAGGCCTTGTCCTCCAGGCCGCAAAGATGGAGGCATGAGTTATGCCTGTTATTAATGAGTTTTAGATGCAGTCTTACTAATAAGATGTACTGACAGTCTTTTTTTTCTTCCATTTTTTGGGTGCAGCTTCACTGATTTCCCTCATTCCCACACATTCCCACACTGCCTTTCAAGAAGGATTTTGAAGGGAGAGACCGAGGGTGAGGAAGAACTGATAACAGTGTTGAATTTAACACACTTGGACAGACTCTTGGAGGGTGAAACTCTTTCCTTCCATCTTTCCCCATAATCCAGCTTTACTAACATCATTTGTTATGCGGAGCCCCTAGGGAACATGTGCACTGTTAGCTCTCAGCCCCCCCACCAGTGGACACACCACCAGGTCTAGCCTTCAACTTTGGAACCTTTGTTTTCACTGTTTAAAGTTAGACCACTTGAATACCCCCTGCTGTAAGTTTCTTGCAGCATTGGTGGTGATAGATGGCCTGCTACTCACCTTCAGTGTGCTTCAGCCCAGGAATACTTTATGGGAAGCACAAGAAGGACTATGCTGTGAAGACATGGAGATACACAGATATTTGCAGTCTACCAAGATGCACTGCCCAGGACAGAGTGGGCTTGAAGAGTAAATTTCAGGTGAGGTGTGGATATGAGATAGGTTCAGCTGTGCAGGGCTGAGATACTTGCTTTGATGCCAACTTCCACAGCGGGGGGAGGTGCTGGTTCTCACCCTTGAATTCGGGTGTTAACTGAAAGTAACTCGCAGATCTGTTGTGGTCTGTAACGTCCATTGGCTGAGCTAGATCTGCACTTCATCTTACTAAACATCTCTGCCAGTAGATGTTGCTCTTGGCTCATATTGATGTGTTCAAAAAAGATGTATCTGACCTAAGACATTTGGGAACTCTCTGGAACCACACAGTGCAGATCTGCCCCCCGCCCAGCATTCTGCTTTTGGCCATCACAGACCATCCCAGAGGACCAGAGAGGAAAATAAAAAATGACACAACTCCTCAGACAGCAATCACTTTTGATTAGTAGATACAATTATTAACTGTTTGCTTTGTGCTAGGTGAGGATTGCTGGAGAAGGAGTCAGTATTTCTAGGGGAGGTGTTGGATTGTACTTTCAGAAAGGTGGTGTGGACAGCTGCAGAGAGAGAAATGATGGAACTGGAACATGCTTTTCCAATGAGGGTGATGAGGGTGGTGGAACACTGGAACAGGTTGCCCAGAGATGCAGTGAATGCCCCATCCCTGGAACCATTCCAGGTCAGGCTGGATGGGGCTCTGAGCAACCTGATCTAGTTGCAGATGTCCCTGCTCAGTGCAGGGTGGTTGGACTAGCTGACCTTTAAAGGTCCCTTCCAACCCAAACCATACTATGATTCTATGCTGAGGGAGGTTGGAGTCAAGCACACATTGGTCTGGGGGATGCAGAGGCTACAACTCTCACCTGGAGTTCAGTGCCATGGTCCTTCTTTGCCACATGGAACAGGTGCCACGTGCCATGTGTATCTGATGGCTTGACGTACAAGTGATGGAGAAGGGAGTGGGGAGCAGGGCTGAACTCCTGGGGTTATATTCACGTGGTTATCCAGACAGGATTTAGCTGTGTTTCTAGTTTCATGGAGTGTTAGAAGAAAATCACCTGTTGTATTGGCTTTCCACCCTGAATAGTCCTGGCAATCAATGATAACCCTACCCCTCCTGACTCCTCTGAGCACCAATGGTGACAAAAGGAAAAAGGGATGCAGAGAAATCTTCCACCATTGGTCTCCATCCTCTATTCTGATGCAGATTAATTTCCACTCCATTTTGGAGAATGTGCTGGGAGTAAAATGACATCCGTGGTCCATTCAGAATCCACCCATTTGTGCAGACAATCTCATAGCTCAGGGGTGTTTGTCTGCATTTTCTCATAGAAAAAAATAGCTAATGCACATGATGATTAACATTAAAGTATGGTCAATAACTTGTAAAGTAGCCTGATATCTGTTAATATACCCACTCTTCTCTTCCCTCTCTATGCACATTCACCTCTCTCACTCTGTAATACCAATCACAGCGGTCTTCAGGCCCTGTCCAAAGCAAGCTCTTAGGATCAAGGACTGTCTGTGACCATTTTGCCCGTAGAGTACCAATCCGATGACATCTCTCATCTTACTTGAGGGCTCTTAACATTGCTGGAATATAAATGAGAAATTTGAATAGCAGAAAAAAAATTTACAAATGCACCTTCGTGGCATCTCATCATCATCTGTGCTGATAATATCTCCCACTGCTGTGCCCTTCTTTTCTAAAGCAGGACCTCAGACCAAGGGAATTTCATGTCATATTTGTCCGTAGGAAAGAATGGTTTTAAGGACGGACCTTGATCTCTGTTGGTTGAAGATTATGGGTATCAGGGTCTGGCTCAGCAGACTCAGGGTTAGAAATTTCTCATGAAGAAGCTTCAGATATTCATTAGGGAAAAGCTTTATTTTAGCTGTTATGAGAAAACAGAGGGAGGGAGAGGTCACCTGTAGCAAGGTAACACGACCACACAGGCCAGTCTACATCGATCCATTATGAAGAACAAGAGCTCAACTCCTATTTAGTTTTCAGGGCAAAAAACACAGTGTAAGAGCACAAGTCCACTGCCTGCAGGAGCAGATGGAGTTGCATTTCCTTGTGTCACCCTGGGACTTAGAAGGGTGTGTGTGACAGTCCTGTGTGAGCAATCCTCTCTCACCATTGACAGAAGAGGTGATGACCTTGGGAACAGTTGTTTAGGAGTCATGCTGAGAATTGCTCTGATCATTATCTCCAGAGTCTCTAAGGGATCTGCAAATGAATTGCTGTGCCTGCAGTCTGTTTTACAGTGCCCCAACTTCAGATTGCCAGTGACTATGCTAATGACTCAGTGCATATACCACACCTCAGCATCAATGCCAAAAGATCAATATTAACCCTTTAATTACAATGTTGATGGAGGTTGATGATATCGATTTCTTGCCCTTGATGCTGAGGCATCCTGGGTACCACGTGGTCATTATCCCAGATGTGGAACTGTTGCTGCTGGCTCCTTAAACTATCATGAAGCAGCCAAGTGATATCTTTTCATTTGGGTACCTCCAATGGTTTGAACATATCTCTGTCTTCTCCTTGGACTGTACCTGGTGGTCCCAGTTGCCCATGGGACACACTGATGAAACCATTGTCACTGATTGCAGGTTTTTGTTAGATAATAAATCCTCTTCACTCATGTGCAGACAGGATTTATAAGGTGGATCTGCTCATATTTCAGATTTCTGTTACCTACCTTAAACACTGCCAGATTCAAAAAGTTCCTCCACTTCCAAAATACTCTAATTAATTAGAACAACCAATAGTGCTCAATTAATAGTCAGAAAAGCACAGACAGAGAGCAAGCAGAATGGCAATACTGATTGTTCAGCACCAAATAAATCAAAGAGACCTTGGGAAGGCCAACAGATGAAAGATTTCATGGCTAACTGTGATACTTGTGATGCCTAGGACATGATCTCCTACCAGATGGCCCACTGCAGTTGGTATCCCAGAGAAGAAAGCGATATGTTTTGTGGAAAATGACTAGCAACAAGGTGTTTCAGAGGCTCATAGGATACCTCAGAGCTGGCCTTTAGAGACCTATGTGGAGGTGAAAGTTTCTGTTTCTCTGCAGTTCACAATTGCATACAGGGGAAGAGTTGGCCCTGTGTGCTACACAGTGCCTCTGACAAAGTTTACCCATCTGGGAAGGAAATCCCATCTGAACATGGTGGGGTTTGGAGTAGAAAGCTTCCTCCCCTTCCCATCATGGTCCAGTCAAAGACATCAAATCCCTGAAGAACAGGAAATTGTTACATCTTGGTGGCTATTTTGCAGTTCTGTTTTTCTCCCTTGGGAGTTTAAGGCCTGGCAGAGGAAGGTAAAAGGCATCTTCCTGACCTGTCCTCGTGCAGTAACCCCATCACTTACTCTGGACACCTCAAGTGCAGACATAGCTCTATGTTATTTCTTCCCATTGTGTCGAGGCTGGCACTGGATCCTATCACACTCAAGCTGATCCTGGGCATTAGTCCATAATGACATTCCTGATCCCAGTGGGAGTGGTCAACCCAATAAAGGCTCTCAGATGCTCACCAGTACAATGCAGTTTCTGGTCCCAAGCAATACAGTTCAGACAGCATCTCTCCCAAGGGCTCTTTTAACTGTCTTTGGACACTGCTGGACATCTTCTCTCAGCAAGGTGACCTCCTGAGCTCCCTGGGCATGCATTACTTATTGACCCCCAACTTCGGCTTGCAGATAACACCTTTCTGCTCTATGTCCTAATTCCTTAGACACACGTCAGCATTTAACTGGTCCAGATCTTCTCACCTTCCATAAGTGATATGTGACCTGACCTTCCTGTCTGCGCCCCTCTTTAACAAGTGGACTTAATAAAAAACAAGAGACAGAAACTACACACAGAGACAAACCTAAAGCCTGCTCCCTTCTGCATGAAAAACTCTAATGACTTGTCAAAGGATGATCTGGTAAAGGCAGCCTCTGCCCAGCAAGGCAGCCAGGATTAGCATCTTCCCACTGCAGGATGAGTGTAACCGACAGCTCTGCGAAGGAGAGGACACCGAAACGAGAAATGCCTGCTGACAACTTGCTTGTTCGCCAGCCTTCCTCAGAGGTGCACACACACTGAGCACTTTCATGAGTTTTTTCAACTGCCTCCATTCCCCTTCCGGGCAAAATCCTTATTATTGACATCTCTGTGTGAAGAGAGTTTGGCTGTGCATATAGAAACGTCATTAAATATTTGGTTTAATAACTGCCAAGGCGGCTGGCTCAGCATTGCACTGGAGTTCGCGGTTTTGGCTCCATCTTGGGAGCAGTTAGCGGAGCCAGGAGTGCTGTGAGCCACGAATAGTGCCTGTAGAGCAGCATCTCCTTGGCAAAACTACTCTGAGCGGGGGACGCTTGACTCCTGGGTTGTCCTCCTGGGTGTTATATTCTATGTACTCCTGTAAGATGCTTACCTTAAGAAAATTGAACTTCTTTCTGTGCTGTACAGCATGTGCTCTGTGATACTGCAAGCAAGTCATTTAGTTCTTCAGCCCCTCCCTGGTTCCTCCTGCAGAGGCAATGACAACACAGCCCTGCCTTGCAGGGCTCTTGTGAAGAGAAGTATGTCGTAGCTCACGGAGGATTGAGAAACTGTGGTCTTGGGGACCATAGAAATCCTTTGTCTGGAAATGCTGTTCAAGAAACAAGCTGAAGTTGCACAGGGCTTGCGAAACTCTGGATGTTGCAACATGTCACTGCAGTTATGGGTTTGTGCAGTGTTCTGCAAGTGCTTTATAACTTTTTAAAGCTGAAAAAAACCTCTGGTGAAAATGAGGCCCTTCAGGCCAGGGCAGATGGAACATGAAAAGAAATTTCACGAATGCTCTTCTTTACTTTTCTTTTTGAACAAGCTTTTATGAAAATAGATAGTGACACTCATCTCAGGAAAGGTTGCAATCAGTTTGGGCTACACAGTTAGATTTTACTGTCTTCACATATTTATCACCGTGCAGAGACACGCATGTGTCTATGCTAATGTGTCCCCTCTGTGCTTTGCACCGAGGTCTGCATTAACTTGAAGAAGCAAATAGTGTGTGAGCTTAGCTCTGATGTGATTCATACAGCATCAGAGAGGTTCAAGGCGGGAAAGCATTTCATTCCTCCCTGGTGGTGCATGCTGGATTTTTCTTCAAAAGTCTGTTCTCTGATATTTTGCCTGCTCTGCTTTGAAATAAGTTAAGTGATTAGGCCTCTACGGCTTTCTTAGGGGAAGACTTTTCCATGGTTTTATTTGATCTCCTACTCCAGACTAAACATTCACTTTCTCATTTCCCTGCCCACCTCCCCCATTATTTCCACATAAATTATCTCTCTTTATCCCTGGTGTTTCAGTTGCAGGGATTCGTGTAATAATCACAGCTTTATGCTGGGTTTCCTTGAAAGCTGAGCGCTGTGACCTCATTTTCATCCTCCTTAAGTGATTTACAGAGCAGGAGGAGATTGAACCTCATCCTAAATGTCTGTCCAAACTGGGCCTTGTTGCCTTCATTTGCTGGGACTTTGTTACGGAAATCAGTGATGGTTTTGGCCACTCAGCAGTTTTGAAAAATCACATCCCTTTGAGTATCCAGAAGTGAGTCAGCTGAGCAGCTTTTTGAATGGTGGCGTTGACTGCTGGCTTGACCTTGAACTGTCTGTGCTTTGAGCACATCTCTGTGAAAGAGAGTCGTAGTAATGAAGTTAAGGTAGGCAGAGGCCAAGCAACTGGAAATGCACCAGACACCATCTTGTTGGCCAGATCGGGGGTCTTTCAGACCAATAGCCTTCTCTCATTAGCAGTGGCTATGAAGGGAAAGTGGCAGAAAAAGATGAGCATAGATCATCCTTCCAGCCTTCAGCAACTTGCATTGTGGAGACCTTCTGAGCAACAGCTGCTGATTTTGTATCTAATAGAATTTGGTGGGCTTTTCTTTCATGCATTTCCCTAGCTACATTTTGTATTCATAGAAACCTTGGTACCTTTTCATGCTGTGACAAGCATTGCACAGTTCAGCAGTGCTCTGCATCTCTGAATTATGTCCTTCATTGGTTTTGCACCTGTCTCCTGCTTTAATTTGACATCCTTCAGTTCCAATATTGGAAAAGACAATGAGCAACCATTCCCTGGTTGCTTTGCCCTGGTCACTCACAAACTTTCATTGCATCTTCATAATTTTCCCACCTCACCCTTCTCCTTCTCGTGGAAGAGTTCGAATGTATGGTTATGGCTGTTGTTAATAGAGAATTTGTCAGAGGTAAGCACACTGCACAGAAAGGATCATCCTGTCTGTGCAGATCAATGTCCCTGTCTTGGATTTCCCTTATCCTACTTGCCAGCTAGCCTAGATTGAAGTTTGCTAGTGGTTTGTACAGTGATCAACCTTCCCTTCCCACCACTACCGAGAGCCCCATAAAAACTTCTGTGCAATGTCCAAACTCTCATCCCTAAATTCTCTTTTCTCTATAGTACAATAAGTCCTAAAGCCCTTTAGGAAGCAACCCTCTTGGTCTGCATGACATTCCCAAGAGCGTCTTTTATGATGACTCACAATAGCGGGTCTCAAAGCAGGGACAGAACCATCTCCTTAGAAGGTACTCCTTGTACATGGTCTGTTTTCACTCAGTAAGTTACCAAGATGCCTCTGCCTGTCATGTTTCTTTGATGGTCTCTGTGTCCTTGTGTTTTATTAAATTTGACATTACCCAGATAACCTAACAGAGCTCACGACACACAGTATGGACAGTGGGTGGAAGAGAGAACTTCCCCCCAGCCTTTTCACTTTGTTTCTCACTAGATCGATAATGCGGGTGTTTGTGTTCATACATCGTTCATCCAAAGCTTTGGCATCTGAAAGAGGAAGGTTGTAGAGCTGGAATGATTTAATTTTGCTTTTTAGGGAACTCGGGGTGTTAGTTTTGATATTAGTGCAGAACAGCAAAGTGTTACATGGGATTTATTTTTGAAAGGGCAGAGAATGAACTACTGGAGCAACTCACTTGTGCTGCCAGAGGCTTTCACGATGTGGGCGTGAGACGGGGACATCTTCCTGACAGAATTTTTTCCTTTCTTCCACAGAAGTATCAGACTGAATGCATGGGTCTCCAGGGAAAGATGACTGCTTTGTGTAATAGAAGGCTGTCTTCAAAATAGTCCCTTCTGGACTTGCAGTTTCCCAGCATAGTAGGAAAAGAGAGTGATAAAACCATGTGGTACAACTCTTTTGCTTTCCCCATTGTATTACAAATTTAACTTTCAGATGGTATAAGACAATCTCACTCTTAATCTCCTTTCAGCTTTCTCCTGTTTGCATAAGAGAGAACATTTTATTCACTCATTTGCGAACTGCTGATGATTCTCAGGCCCTCGGATACTGTGATATAACGTCCACCACAAATATTTCCAGTGGTAGCACACGGAACTGTGGTGGCTTTATGTAGTGCCAGCATGTTTTTCAGACACAAGATGTCCTGGCCTGCTGAGTTTGAGAGAGCTGCCAGCAAGAAGTGTCTGATGTAGTGTGTCAGCAAAGCCCCTTTTGCTGTGCTCTATTGATTGTTTTGTGTTGATTCCTTAGTTTTGGTGTTGTTGCTGTCATCTAATTTAAGGCATTGCTATTAAATTAAAAGGCATGATTGACTGACTGACATCTGAGACAAATCACAGCTGTCAGCTGCAAAGATAAACTCCAGATTGGGATGCAAATCTTCCCAAAGATCAAGGATGTTTGGACGAGGTGTCTAAGTCAAGCTCTCCCCATTAATTTGTAGTAGGAAAGACCTATTCTTTTGGCATCTCTGCTTAAGATTCAGAACAAGACATGACACATATGAGCTTGCCAGTTGATTCTGACCGTCTTGAAATTTTCTCTATTTAACTGTGGAGAATTAGAATGCATTGGGTTAGCCTAGCATGAAAAGTAATTTGGTTTAGTACATGCTCATGATAAGAACCAACTGAGTAGGATCAAAAAGCCCTTTAGAAACTGGATTAAAGGCCTCCCTGAATGACAGTCTCCATGGCACTCAAAACAGTCCCATGAGCAGCAGCCTCATGTGCAACAGCCACCTTTGCAAAACTCATACTAGGAACTAGGACCATTCTCAAAGTAAAATAACCACAAGCTAAGCCTTGCTACGTGATCGAGGTGATAGCTGCTGCTTGTGATGGGAATCTCTGGAGCTGGAGGAAAGAGCCACGGATAATCCAGTTGAAGAGAACAAGGAGCAAAGTCTGCAGTTCTGCAAGGCTGTAGCTGAGCAGAACTTTGCTAAGTGGGAACAGGTCGGGTGTGTGACCTTCACAGGAGTCAGTGCCTTTGAAAAGCAAAATCCTTCATAAAGCAGTTGCAGCAAACTCATTATTTCTGGGTTAAGGACAGATGGCAACTCAACCTGCATCAATCAGCAGGGTGCAGCAGTTTCTTGAGAGATGATGAAATGGGACTCCAGGGGCAAAAGGGACAATCTGCAAAGGGTCCCATTAACTTCAGTGAGACTCTGCATTATATTTTTGATGGGCTGCTCACTTCCCAATATCAGAAGTGTCTCCTCCAACCCCATTCTGGAAATGTAAGAAGGGGCAGATCAGGGAATTGTGTGGCAGATAGGTGGGAATGAATGTTTCCTAGAAGATGGGGAGTCCATGAGGTTGTGGCACCTGAACAAGTCACTCCTGATGAACAGATTGGAAGGGGGTGTGTGCAGTGACAAAATCCCATGTGTTTCTCTTCTGCAACATCTGCACTGGGCCGAAAGCATCTGTGTGTGGCCATAGCTCAACTGCTCTCCAGCCACTGGAGCTCGTACACTTGTTACCCAGCCACTGCTCTCCACCAGCCAGATGCTTTCAACTATTGGGCAGAAGAACCAAGTGTTTTACTCATGGCACAGCATTTTTTTTCCCTTCAAAGGTGGGATGGGTATAACTTCATATAATAGGCCCTTAACGGATTGTTTACAGCACCACTAAAAAAGACAAATCACGTGAAACAGTGAATGACTAGACTCAGGAAAAGAAGGGAGATCTCAAAAGGTTTATCTGACAGCCAATAAACAGGACAAATAACGTGCAGTATTTCATTTGTCAGGACCATGGGACAACCTGATGATAAAAAAGGACTACTCCATAAAGTGGGGAATACCTTTGTCTTAGCTATAAATGCCTGTGTTGATTTAGTAAGTGCTCCAGTACTTCTCTGGCTTCTTTTTAGTACTCACAAATGGGATGAAAACTGAGGAATAAGGAGAGGAAGGAAGTTATCTGTGCCCAAACTCATAAAGAGATCTCATTTCAGTTAAGGGTTTGAGATCAGGATGATTTGTATCTTATTTTGACTGGTTCTCCTGTTGCTAAGGATAAGCAGAGTAAGAAGTAGCCAAAGACTGGGACCTACACTATGCTGCAGTCTTTCCTGTAGTGAGACCAGGCAGCATCTAGATCTATACATATTTTGGGGACTAATGTCATCATAATAGGTTATATGCTGAAATTCAGACCTGTTTGAATAGCCCACCATCAAACTGGGGACACTATAACGGGAAGTCTGGATAACCAGTTTGTATTTTGGTTACAAACACAATATAACATTTTAAGACACTGGAGCAATTATGCATTTTGACTCAAAAAAGCATCCCAAGGAAATAAATCGCAGGCCTAGCCAAGACTTGTGCAGAGCTGCTTTCTCCTTTCCGCAGCCTGACTCCTGATCTCTAAAGGAGTGAGAGCAATGAAAAACATCCTTAAAAGGGCAAGCAAAGAGTTGATTAGCTCTTAACCGTGTCTGGTTACAGACATGCTATCGATCAGCTCAAGCAAGGCATCAGGATACCTGCCATTATGCCAGTGGCCTCTCTCGCAAGTGAAACACAATCTGTCTCCCCATCAGGAAAGGTGAGAGACAAGCCTGTTTCCCTGTGCTCTTTAGAAAAGAATCCAGAAGACAAAGTCACTTTCAAGGGAACAACAGTCTTCCTCAAGGTCAAATATTTATTGTGTGCCAGTAACAACTCTGTCAGCCACAGTGCTGCCAGGATCTCTGGGCACCTTGCTGTCAGGTTCACTAGCCTGCATCTCCATCCTGCTCTATTGTCCCATGTTATTCTCATTTTTAAGTATCTCAGCAGCTTCCACTGCATTCAGCAGTGTGAATGTTGCTGAGCATGTGTTCATTTTCACTCTTGTCTTGGGAGCAAAAGTTAGAGCACAGCTAAGTTGTTGGTAGTAGAGTATGAACTCAGAGCTTCATGCTGTTGAGGTGGATGAGTATCTGCCAATCCCTGTGCAAGGGGGTGTTGGCAACATCCCTATATTCTCACCTGGCACTTAGTTGGGCTGTTGAGGACCCTGGTTTTTCCAGACAGGGCTGATGTCCTGCCGAGGGTGTGTATGGAGCAGCTGAGTCCACGCTCAGAGGACATCGGTGGTCTCCATTGCCTCATAAACAGCAGTGCAGGGAGGCTGGGTGAGCTGAAATGGATCATTTGCATCCCTGAAATCTCTTGACTGATGGTGAGACAAAGAAAAGGGGCTATATTTCATTTTTATTTTAAAAAGCATCATTTTTCTTTCTCCTAATGCTTCCTCTCTTCAAAAGAACCCTACATCTTTAGCTCATTATCTGAGCATGGCACATAGCTGAATTTCTTGGTCTTGGAGCATCTCCAAGTGTAGCTGTGGGTAATGAGAGAATGCACAGCAGGAAAAACAGCCATTTGAGAGTGGCCACCTCTGGGATGAAGGGCCACCTCTGCTCTGAGGCATGAGGTGGGCAAATGATGGAGAGGAAGCAGTCACCCGCCGTTAGAAGCACAGGCCTATTACAGAGCAGGTTTTAGCTTGCTGCATATGGCCGATGAGGATTAAACTGACCACTGAGGGATATGACAGCTTATCCATCACTTGAAGAGCCTGGATGATCCCCTGCTGTCCTTTTACAACATGAACCTCAGCCTTGCTGGGCTCCCTGTAGGTACCCTGCTGAAAGACTGTGGGAGGAAAGCCAGATTCAGACAGTCTTCATGATCCGCCCTGCCATCAACGTTTATGGACATCCCACCAGAGTCAGTTGTTCTTGGCAGCAAGCTGGAAGGATGCAGGATGGAGAAGGCTGCAGAGGCTCAGCATTTCCTTTCTGCGAGCAGCAGGATCATGCCTGCAGCAAGGGGTTTGCTGGCTCCATCAGTTTGCAGGACTGTGGCTGGTGGTAGAAGGGGGAAAAGATGCGTTTTGCTGACACCACTGCTGAGCATGGCTAGGCACGGAAGCCAAAACAGCTCCTTCATCTTAGGGCACTCACAGATTGCTCCCAGTGGGTGCTGCAAGAGTGCTGGAGGTGAATCTAATTTCCCCACCAAAGCTATTATTGAGGGAGGTGTCTTTCTGTGTTTGGTGGTATCTGCAGTATGGGGATAAGGAATGCCCTTTTTTGGGGTGGAATGAGTGGTGGTAGGATCAAAGGGGCATGTGATACCCCTTCCTAGCTCCTTTGTGCTGTCAGCATATAGCCTCATGTGTTTGTGTAGGAGAAAGAGACAACCTTACTGATGCTGGATGTGTATCTTGAATTGGCTTTTGCAAGCAGCTTCTGGGGTTAGTGACCAACGGGCAACAAAATGAGCAGAGGGCGTCTCAGAGGAGGGAACCTCTTTGTCCCAGCAAGCACAGGAAGAGCTGGACTAGTTAGAAATGGGTCGGGGTTTCTAGGAAGGCAATTTCCCTGTTTAGAGGTAGGGAATAGTTGAAGGGAAGTCAATGAAAAGGTAATGTCTCTTCCTTCCTCTCCTGTCTCTGGACCTTCTGGGCTACCCTGTGATGTCTAGTCCTACCACATTCACAGATATCCTGGTTTTGGGGCTTGGCAGTGTAGGATCTGCCAGGCCAGTGTTGCCTTGGCTTCCTGGGTACTGGGCTCTCACCGAAGCTGACAGGGCTTTTCTGGATTTTGCCCAGGTGGTTGGAACCCATGGTCAGCTTGGGGCGACTGCACCAAGGACTGCGGGGGAGGCCTGCAGACCCGCATGCGTACCTGCAAGCCCCTTCCCAATGAAGGTCTTGTCTGCGAGGGAGTCCTGGAGGAAGGCCGGCTGTGCAATAGGAAGGCATGCAATAGTAAGTGGAGGCATGTTCCCTTGCACGCGCGCGAGCGGGTCACTCTTTGCAGGAGCAGTTTGGCCTCATCACCATAAATAATGAAGGAGGCTCTAGCGGCAAGGTGAAACCACTGAAGGGCCGTGTCTGAGTGGCAAGCCCAGGGGAGCATGTGACTTTGGCTGTGCATGGCCCTGCCCTTCCCTGCCTGCCTCGTGGTCACGCATGTACACGCTCACGTGCTGACACGTGCCTCCCAACACATACACCTGCAGGTCCACACATTTACCCCAAAGAATAGGGGTTAATCTGTAGGAATGAGACTGGAGAGTTGGGCAGAAGGCAATGTCATGAAGTTCAACAAGGGCAAGTGTAGAGTCCTGCACCTGGGAAGGAATGACTTCGTGCACCAGTACAGGTGAGGGATTGACCTGTTAGAAAGCAGTTCTGCAGAGACACACCTGGGAGTCCTGGTGGACAACAAGTTCTCCATGAGCCAGCAATGTGCTCTTGTAGCCAAGAAGGCCAGTTGTATCCAGGGCTGCATTAAAGAGAGTGTGGCCAGCAGGTCAAGGGAGATTCTCCTCACCTCCTGCCCTAGTGAGGCCACCTCTGGAGTACTGAGTCCAGTGCTGGGCTCCCCAGTTCAAGAGAGGTGGGAAACTACTGGAGAAAGTTCAACAGAGGCCACGAAGATGATGAAGGGACAGGATCATCTCTGTGCCAAGGAAAGGCTGAGAGCCCTGGGGCTGTTTAGCTTGGAGAAGAGTGAGAGAGGATCTTCTCAGTGCTTATAAATATCTAAAGGACAGGTGTCAAAAGGATGGGGCCAGTCTCTTTTCAGTGGTGCCCAACAACAGGATAAAGGGCAGCGGGCACAAACTGGAACACAGGAAGTTTCACTTAAATATAAGGAGAAACTTCTTTCCTGTGAGGGTGCCCATGCCTTGGACCAGGCTGCCCACAAAGGTTTTGGAGTCCCCTTCTCTGGAGACTTTCAAAACCCACCTGGATGCGATCCTAGGCAACTTGCTCCCGCTTTGGCAGGAGATTTGGACTAGATGATCTCCAGAGGACTGTACCAACCCCTACCATTCTGTGAATCTATAACGCAGGCTTACATTAGGTGTTTGTATGCTGGTGATAAATCTGCCACCAATAGCAAAATATACACTCTTAAAGGCATTTCTTTGACAGCTGGAGCCTCTCTCCCAAATAAATAAAACATGCAGCTAAGAGAGATGCTAAGCTTGCTTCTTTGTGGCTTAGTTCACCTTCCCATTCAAGGGTGGTGTTCCTGTCCCTTTCTTTTACAGAATGAATCCTACAGTGCTAAGATCTGGCCAGCAGGCAGACGGAAGACAGGGCTTGAGCAAGGCAAAGTCTTTGGCAGATGCTCTGCTCTCTTCCTGTAATGCAATTGCTTTCCAGGTCTTCTTCTCTGGAGGGCAGGGAAGAGATTGTCAATGTCAGTCAGCAGTCAGGTGTCGGATGGGTTGAGCTGGTGAACCTCCAGTACTCTCATCCCAGTTCTTTTGCATTAGCTGATTCTAGAGGGAGATGAAGAGCACCAAAACACAGCAGCAGAAGCAGCTCAGCCCAGCAACAAGTGAATGGCTGATTACAATTATTCCCTTCTTTTTATTTCAAATTCATAGTGGAGAATGTTTGAATAACTCCTCTGACTAGTCAAATAACTAGGGAAAGTTCAACTCTCTTCAAAGGCAGGGAAGTATCTCCTGATAAAGGGGAAGTTCAAATAGAGGGACATAAATATACTCTTCTAATAAGGGCTAAAATGATTTCATGAATATTTTATCAGTTCCATAAATTTAAATCATGTTGCAATTAGGCATTTTTTCTTCTTTTTAAATTTTTTTTAAAAATGAAACCTTCTAGTAGATTGAATTTCATCTGCTTGACTCTCAGTTGCTAATTTCCCTCTGAGGTTCGCCCACACTAGTCATATTTAATCTGTGTCCCCTATGCTTACTGGTGGCTTTGTAGTCATAACACAGCTGTGGTTTGGGTCCACAGTGAGGGTGGGAATGCAAGGACCTGAAAGCTGGAAGGTCCAGCTATGGTACTGGATTGT